>MJUU01020416.1:7826-96065 GCA_002080025.1 Modiolus philippinarum
AAATGGACACTAAAGGCTATTTACAGCCATTTTCTACTGCTAATAAGTCAGAAAACATACAAGTGCATGTGGCATATATTAATTTTATTTCAAAGAAGTACACGTATACTAGGGATAACCTTACGAGATTTTTGATCACATTTGAGAAAATTCTGATATGACCCAACATAGGAGAAGAACTGACGCTTAAATGGCCATATTTCTTTCTAAATGAGTGCAGAACCAAAAATCATTAATACAGAACACATGACAATATAGGGATCACACATCAGATCGAAAACGTAAATGATGAAACAAACAGAATATAACGGAAACGCCACAAAAATAAAACACCCTGTGTCATCAGTTGCTCCGAAAGGGTAGGCATGACCTGCTTTATTGGTGGCACCCGTCATACTACAAGTGAAAAGTCCAGTGAAATGTCAAATTCGGTATGTGTCGATCAAGTAATAACTTTGGATATACTGAAAGACGTTCACCTTGATTTTGTCGAATTATTTTTATCTCACATAAATAAAGTGCAGACGAAATGGCCTTCACGTGCAACATTAAGTGCGTGCCTTGAGCAAAACTTTGCCATATTTTATGTTATTTGTTCCCCATTAAATCCGGAAAATATTTCGCTTTCTGGTCAAATATTCAATTTGCCATGTTTTTTCCGGTTGCCCAATAGTTGAAGACCACAATATGGCCGAAACATTGGACTTTTCATCTATGTCACCCTTTTGTGATTTTAGCTGTTTTTTATTTTGTATAGTTTGTCTCTGTTACTTTTCAGTTGTGGCTTAGTTTACCATTTCTATCTTATTGATTACATGTATCTTCTGTTCAATACATTACAAGTATAAACCAGACGAAGTAATTTAAATATCAAAGGAAATTGATACATCTTTTATCAGAGGGCTATCAATTTTTCATTTTCTTCTGATATTCAAAATGAGCTCCGTCGAATAATACTGTGATACTATTTGATCAAGGGAGAGCAATGCTAGCTACATTGAATATACATATAAAATGTTCCCCGCCCCTTTCGATTCACCCTACTTTTCCACTGGTATCCAGAATTTCCCGTCCCATGACCCTTTCCATACCACAAAGTGATTATTTATTAACAAACTTGTTCTCGTCTTGATATAGCTGAAATATTGCTCAGTAGACGTTAAACAATATTCAATCAATCAATCATATAAAATTGGTTTGAATACAAAATGGTGTAAAAAAAGAGACGCACGGCGATAATAAAAATTAAACTAAGTAACAAATAAAAAGAAAATATGCCTAGGGGACATGGATGCCCCCGCCAGATAGTTTTTGCCAAACATGAAGTAGATCTATGACGGATTTGAAATGGGAGACAAGGTACATCTCAAAACATCAAAGCTTCAGACCAAATATCAATTTATTGTACACGAAAGTCGGGAAATTTGTAACGAAATTTTTGGACGTCTTTACTGACGGACGGACAAAGTTTAAGTCAATGTGTGTGTGACTGTACACGAAGGGCACATTGTGTATTACTCCAAATAGGTTTTAATTACGCGAAATGCCCAATGTAGCAAAATGATCTTAATTAATCTATCTATTTTATATTTGCGTTGCAAAAACTTATTCCTTTAAGATATGACTAGGCCACTCAAAAGGAGCTCGCTAGAAGGGTTCTTTAACGTGCAGGAAGCGTGGCATTTCTTCCAACACGTGGACCTTAGTTTACATCCCATCCGAAAGATGGGTTGTGTATTTATTAATCCCGCACAACCACGGAATGGGTCCTATTTCTATATACCGGGGTTCCCTCGGGGTCAGCCCCGTTTAGGAGGGGTCATACCCCGCAAGCCAGAGATATAAGGTCCTATTTCTATATCCAGGGGTTCCCTCCGGTTCCTCTGTTAGGAAGACTCATACTCCAAGCTCAGAAAAGGGGATATGATTATAGAAATAAAAATTAAAACAGATATCAAAGAGAGAGACCACTTATGTTCCAAAAGAGTGATTAAACGTTAATGAAGCTTTTTAATTGTTTTGTTCTTCAGAGCATTAAAAGCTTAATCTTTCAAGTTGATTAAATAACAAAATACTAGTGTTATAGTGAATTTAGTTTTTGTAAATTACCACTTCGACAACTTGTGTCTCTTCATTGAGTGGAGATCAAATCGAAATATTTTGAATTCCATAAATCTAAATATGTTCAAAAAGCTGATAGAGAACATATTACCAAAGGGATCTAAACAAAAGACCAGTTAAGGACAGGACTATGCATGCGGGAGATACGCCGATATAGGTGTTTCAAGTTTCAAAATTAGATCGGTTTTCGTGCCAGCACCTAAGTACTGACTACTATGGCGGAGTGAAGACATATTTGATACTACTCACTATCTTTATACACAAGGAAAAATAAAATAGTTTCAAATGATTTCATTTTTGGTAATTTCGGCACTTGTCAGCATTGCAGCTTAATCTAAAAAACAGAAAGATGTTATCAAACATTGCACCTTGTTAAATTTGATGATATTTTATTTCAGAAGTGCTTTACCCTTTATGTCAGGTTCACGTATTTATGTGTTTGTATTATATTAAGTGTACCGTAAAATAATGTCTATTAGTGTCATACGGAGGAGACAAATTAGTTAACCTTTTCACAATTTTATAGAGGTCTTACAACTGCCAAATATCTTTTAATGATATTTTTCTGTCCTCTATTTGACTTTCACCCTTACATTTTATTTTTAAATTTACTATCTATGATCTAATGGTGAGAAATGTGTATGTGCTTTGTTTAATAGGGAAAATCGTAATGAATTTAAAAACCGGAAAGATATACAATGTACATTGTAAGGCGGAAAACGAAACATTAAGTTTAAAACTACATGTATATAATGTTGGTTTGTTTTGTACTGTATTTTTTTTTTGTTTTGTTTTTATTTTCGTTTTTATTTATTTTTTTTTATTTGTTTAAATTTGTTTTGATTTGTTTATTTTCTTTTTTTGTTTTTGTTTTATTTTTTTGTTTGTCTTTTTTTTCAAAAGGGGGGGGGGGATTCTAGCATGGCAGAATAAGAAATTTGTTCACGTCTCCGTCTGGATAAACCTGATGCTGATTAGGTATTCATGTGTATTTATTTCCACAGACAATGTCATATTTATGGTAATTATGAAATTACATTAAATATTTTTCGATAAAATCAAGTCCCTGCAGGCAGTAACATGTCAATTCGAGTTGAGCCTGATTTATTGGATTGTGCTGTTGCTATTACTAATGAACGTCGTTCTAACTACTGGAATGTTCATTTCGACCTGGAATGTTCATTTCAACAAATGACGGGTTTTTTTGTCAACTGAACAGCCAATTCTATGTATATTTCTAAGATAAAAAGAATCAAAGACCAAAGGCTACAAAAAAAGCAAATGACCATAAAGACCTAAAATGTCTTTCTGTGAAATATACAAATAATCATGCACGAAATATGAAGTTTTATTGCATAAATTATGCTAATATGTGACGTAAATTATTTAAAAAATACGTAATCTGATGACAAAAAAAAGTCGTTTAAATGGCAAATGTATCCTCTTAATTTGTAGCTGATTTCTGTATGTAAGCTTACCGTCAAATTTTCTTGAAATGAAAGACGTCAAAAGGACACAATAAATAATTATTTAACATCTGCAAAAATAAATCATCTAGAACGTACACAACTACTGGACTAGAAGCTGTTTAAAATAATTTGTATAATGACCACATTGCATGGATCAACGGTATCTTCTAGTCCCAGTTCGTTGATCACCATAAAGAATCGTTGCCCGCTAGCCTCTTAGGTTCTTTCGAATAAAAATTCATTATAGTGCTGCCAGCGGGCTTCCTCCGTATCCATACCGGCTTTGACTTCTCCAACGTTGTTTGTGCCCGATCCGCAACAGCCGACCATTCTGAATCCTTCCTCGGCAAGCATATCAAAAGCTTGCTCCAAGTATGTATGCTTAAGAAAAAATCTAGCAGTATATCTGTCCTGAACTCCGCGGTCTGGATCACGAGATTCATTTAATGTGTCCTTGAATACTTCCCGACACAATGAAACTTTTCCGCAAACAATAATTCTACTTAACTTCCGGAATTTGACGTCTGCCAATCCATCACGACCAAATGCAAAAGTTCCTCTATATCCTACGGTTATGTACCCTGCTCCTTTGCTCTCCGACGAAATAGGGGATAATGAGTTACTGTTAGCGATTGGTGGAATGCGGTTTGATATGCTAGCCAGCTTTGGGAGTGATATGGTTATAGACTTGGCCAGATTTGGAAGCTGATAAAATTCAGCCTCTTGTTTAAGTCTTTCTTTTTCATGAAAATTTTCTGGTAATGTTAGTTTTTGGTTCCTTAAAAAATCAAGTACGTACCTAAATAGGACGCCGTCCCTGTCAATAAAATATTTTCCTTTGCTGTCCTTCACAATTTTAGTTTTTGAACTTCCATTAAACATTTGTCCTAGCAAGGAATCTTTTTCTCTCGTTAAGGTTGATATATAAGTCGTGTAAAATACACCGCCGACATTCAACTCGACAAGTTCGGGAAATTCGCATCCTTTTTCCGACATGTTTATCAGTTATTTTTGAAATCAGTTTAATCCTTTAATTTATATTAGGCATCCTCCTAGAAAATAAATAGTTTGTTATCAACAGAATTCTGTAAACAAATGTCCTATAAATTAATAAAATAAACACTTTAAATAATCTCCAACGAGTGGAAACATTGATTAAACTGTGTAACTGCGTGTTGTTGTTATAAAACGGATGTATTTTAGCGGAACACACTCACCGCTAAAATATCAAGTCCCGTTTTCCGCACTCAGTACATATAATCCGTCTTCAATAGTCACATCGCTTAGATAGCATTAATTTTGTGTTAGCTCTCTAATTTAACAGATCCCGTGTTAACAAATGCGATGAAAATCGTCGTCTTTAATATGCTAATTTTTTCAGCCGTAGTCTAGGCTACAATACTAAAACTAACCAATCATGATCAAGTATTGATGTTTTAGAATTCTTATTGATGCTTTCCCAATCAAACTAATACAGCATTAAAATGCGTGGTTTTATCTTTTTTTATATACAAAATGATGCTCCTAGATCGATAAGGTCTTTGATTATTTTATATATATATCATTTGTTTTATGGACGTAGCTATAACTGCTCATATTCTATCTGATAAAAATCAATATAAACAACAGATTGAAGAAATTTATCATGGATGTCGGAAATGTTGATAAGTTTAACATATGATTCAGTCGTTAATTCAATATAAACTATTGAAGGGTCGCATTATTGAATAATGTCGTGGTATTGTGCTAAACTACTGTGACGGCAAATCTAACAAGAGAATGACTGAGTGTAGGAATTGCTTATTTTCTTGTTCATGTTTGAGTATATTAATTATGAATTATACTTGGCGCAATGCTTGTTTTCTATTGTTATATGGAATTTGTATAAATTACTATAAGATATATTTAAAATACAATGGCTCTGCCCCAACCCATATAAACAGATTGTTGTTGTTTTTTTTTCTTTTGTAATATTTATATACAAATCAATGTCAATCATTGTTTATATTGTATGCTCTATGTATGGGCCCTTTAATTGGAATAAAATATTTTCTTTCTTTCTTTCTTCTATTGTTGCTTTCAATTTTAATCAATATGGAGGGGAAGGAGTCAAGAGTTTTATGGACAATTGTGACAAGATTAAACACTAAAAAATATAAAATAAGAAAAAAGCACTTTCTTATCTTCCCAGGTTTGGCGCAATTTCTTATCTTCCGGGGTTTGTAATAAGCAATGAAGGTATATGGAATAAATGCACATGAGACAAAGTCTCTACAAATACCTGGTAAAAAGCAATGGAACATCACCATGAGGCCTTCAACAATGAGCTTTGCCCATACCTCATAGTAAGTTCAAGACGGCCCTTAGCACCGGTTTGAGCGGAATTCATTGCTTGATGTCGAGCAACGCTACATGTACATGTACATCCATGTTTATTCTGACCATGGATGCGGAATTGTCAACAAACAATAAGGAAACTGGCAAAGTGTTCTTACAATCAAGATATGAAAGTTCTTTATCTTAATTATGTTTCAGTATTAAAGCTTGTCACAATTATTTACAAAACTATTAAAAGCTGTATTTATCCCTTCCCAGATTATAGTAGAAATGATAACACATTCAGTTCCTGGAGATCACCCCGTAACAAAGTCTTTACCTACATTTTGTATGTATCACTGGTTTGTATGAATTATAATTTCTGTAATTTCTTACAAAAATCGTTAAAAGATAATAAAATAGGAGAGATTTTGCGTAAAAAAAAATCCTGTATGATGATAATTTTTATGACCTTTTCACGCAAGTATCTGCACATTTTTTTTGAAAAACAATTCACTGAAATTTAATAAAAAAAAGACATTTTTTGTCCGTATATTTAGTTCTTTCAGTTTCATTTTTCATAATTGACTCAGTCCTGTTGCCAACTGAATTTTACTGTTGTTTCAATTTTTTTGATTTATCACATTGGCTGTAGGGGGAAGGTTTGGATCCAATAAAACTAGTTTAACCCCGCCGCAGCAGGTTTGCGCCTGTCCTAAGTCAGGAATTTATTAAGCCTTTGTGTGCCTTGTCCTTTTTCTAGTTAGTTTACTTTATGTCTATAGGAGTCTGGGATGATGTTTTTTTCGCTGGACTTGATTGCTCTTTGTTCAGGGGCCGACTCCGACTGTGGGGTTTTCTCACCGTTCATTGAAGATCTTATGGTGGCTTTGAGTTGTTATTACTCCCCTTTGAGTCGTTGTCTCTTTGACACATTCCCCGTTTCCCTTCTTTTTTCTATTGTTATTTTTTTCTTTTTTACAAAATCACACATGTATGAGATTTATAAGCAAACAAGGATGAGAAAATACATTTGTTTTTTTTCTTCCTTGATAAATGCAGATAAAAATTATATTTGTCAAACGTTAAGGACATTTTTCCTGCATGCACTGTGTCCTTGGATTCAATTACGTTCTAGCAGTAAAAAATCACAGGTCGAGACTTTTTTCAACTGTTACATTTTTTTTTATTCAAACAGATTTTGATACAACTATTAACATAAACAAAATGACATACTATGCATACATACCACACATTCAAATTCCCCGAATAGCACTGAAGTGATAGTTGGTCCGTTAAATCATAATAAATAGGTGAACATGTTTATAAAAAATATGTCGACGTTAAAAAAAACATTCGTCATCTTGCACTCATAAGTGGTTTGAATACCCCCAAGCAGGGCATGTTTTTTTTCTTAACGTGTGAACTTAACGAGTTTTTTAATCTCCCAGAGAATTATAGTCTTTTGCTCACATTTGTGCAATAGTTGTACAAAAACACGAACTGAAAAAAACGCTTTTTTAACAAAAAAAGAAAAAGAAATGGAGAGGGAGGGCGAAAATAATCAAGCCTTGTACAGTATTTAAAGCATCTGACGAATACGAGACTTTTAAGTCTATTGTTTATGCGCGGCAAAGCTCATTTATCAAATAAAGAAATTGAAACATTTAGTCCACTTTGGGGTCCATTAATAAATGTTCTAGTATGACTTGACCGATTTGTAGTCCTCCAATTTAATTGTTTTTCATTAATTAAAATCTATGTAACAGTTGTTTTACTTAAAAATAATTGATAATTTTTGTTTCCTTTTGACATTTATTGAATGAGATCAGGAATTCAGCCATGTCCAATCTTATACTGGTATTGAAGCGTCCATTTCTAAGAGTTCCTTTCCCGGAAGTACCGTACTTAATATTCCGGACATAATGCTCATACAATGCCTCAGATATATTTAGTCTATATATGTTTCCATGGATCATTTGTAGGAACATTAAATATCGTACTGATACCCCCATCCCCCGAAAAAAAACATCAATGACATGCATATGCAACCCTGTAAAACAAATTATTTACCATATATGTGATATATAATCTCATTTTTTCGTACTATACCACCTTCTAACACTGTACGGTGACTGTTACATGAAAACAATGAATAATTTCCGGAAGTCCTTGAGCGACATATTTGGAATACCTTTGACTCTAGTTATAGTACAGTGCACTCTAAATTAATACAAGGGTCAATTTGTTTCTTCATTTGTATATGTAACTATTATAGGAATTAGGTATGCGCTTAATAACGCAACTACAAATAACAAAATTCCGGAGTAACTGTGAATTTAGTTTCTGCATATACGCATTTCGACAACTTATGTCTCTTCAGTGCAGATCAAACCATAACATTTGGAAATCAGTGAACTGAAATATGTGTAAAAGCTGACAGAGAACAAATTACCAACATGACCTAAATAGCAAAGCAAAAATCAGCTAAGGACAGTGCTATGCAAGTGAGAGATACATGTACATGTACTCCTTAGGTTAAAACGAAATTTTCTTAAATTTAGGTATCGCAAGTTTTCAAATAAAATCGGCTTTCGGGCCATCACTAAAGTACTGGCTACTGGGTTGGTGAATACCCTCGAGGACTAACAGTCCAGCAGCAGTGACATCGGCCCAGTGGTAACAATTGTATAATTATATATTTGTTTTGTCTTTGTCATGCTGTCTCAATTCGTTTTTGATATGAATTGCAGGGATTTTTGGAATCCCCTTTCATCATTTTTGACCTCGAAATCGTAAACAATGAGAAACTATGTGATCTCTTCACAAAAAGTCCAAAAATATCGTGAACCCCAGCCCATCAATTGGAAACATAACTTTAAAATATTGATGGACACTGTTGAGGAATATGCAAAACAATGTGCTCAGAGAGAGAAGGAAAAGGTTGAAACTGACTGCTCGACTGGATCAGGTGTATAAAGTCGTTGTTTGTTGCTCGGATGAGGCGCCTTAAGACAACCATGAGCCCTAATTCAAACAGCATATTCGATGATCCCGAGGTAGAAAAAGCATTGTATTTCCTCCATGACAATTATTTCATCGTACCAACTGACAAAGCCCAAAACAACATTACATTTATCTGCAAAAGACACTACATTGACTGCTCAATGAAGGAGATGGGCATTGACAATTCATTTGGCAACCCCACATACAAACTCTCCAGCATACCAACGGATGACATACTAAACAATCACAAATCTTTGGTATCAGTTTAAGTGAAGAGAACAGCAACCTGCCTTGTTTCTACTGGGTACCTAAATTACATAAATGCCCTTACAAACAGAGATACATTGCTGGGTCTTCCAAATGCACAACAAACCCCTTTCTAAACTACTAACTTCATTACTTACAGCAGTCAAAGATGGCCTAAAGATATATTGTGATAAAGTGTACTCAAAGAGTTGAGTGAATCAGATATGGATTCTCAAAAACTCAAGACTTATTAGAATATCTATCTTCAACTGAACTCAACCACTTCAACAGTGTAAAAAAATTGATATTTCTACTCTCTATACTACTCTTCCACACGATAAGCTAAAGTCAGAACTCCGGGATTTAATACATCAATCTTTCTGTACTAAAAAGAGTGAAAGAAGATATTTGATATTTAGTGATAGGTAAAGATGGGCCTATTTTGTTAAATATCACACTGATTCACACAAAAAAGTATACAGAGGAAGATGTCATTGCAATGCTGGAATTCTTGATTGAAAACATATTTGTAGAATTTGAAGGATAAGTTTTCCAGCAGACAAAAGGGATACCTATGGGAACTAATTGTGCGCCACTTTCAGCAGAATTGTTTCTTTATTCGTATGAAGACAGGTCAATACAAGGGCTAGTTCAGAAAAAAGACAATAAGCTAGCCAAGTCCTTGAATTTCAGCTTCCAATTTCTATATATGAATTCTTATATTGAACAATCTTCAATTTAAGAATAATCTTTATCTCATTTACCCGAATAACTAAATACCGAAGTTACTAAGAATTATTTATTTTCTGCATATGCGCATTTCGACAACTTATGTCTCTTCAGTGCAGATAAAATCTAAACGTTTGGAAGACCATAAACTCAAAGATGTCTAAAACTGATAGAGAACAGATAACCCAATATGATCTAAAAGTAAAGCCAAAATCAGCTAAGGACAGAACTGTGCAGTAGGGAGATACTCCTTAGTTTTCAATGAATTAATTGCAAGGTTCCAAATAGAATCGGCTTTCGGGTCAGATGAACTCGAAATTAAAGAGACCACTGATACACCATCATCAGCATCATACCTGGACCTATACTTTTACATTGACAACTCTGGACGTCTGAAAACAAAACTTTACGACAAGCTTGATGATTTCGACTTTCCAATAGTTACTTCCCGTTTTTGAGCAGTAATATTCCCACATCTCCGGCATATGGCGTGTTCATTTCACAACTCATTCGCTTTTGCCATGCCTGCAGTTTGTACAGCGATTTTGTCAACAGGGCGAAATTACTGTCTCAAAAACTTATACATCAAGGATATGTTCAGTCACTGTTGCAATTGTCACTACAGAAGTTTTACGGTCGTCACCACGATTTGACAGACCGTTACAGTGTTTCTATTTCATAAATGAGAATAGATATCTTTGGGTAGATCCAGAGTTTATTACCGGACTGACTAACACCGACTTTGACAAAACCGGACTTTTCACTGGCAGTATGACGGGTGCCACGCGTAGAACAGATCATGCTTACCCTTCCAGAGCACCTGATGATACCTCAATTTTTGTAAGGGTTCACACTGCTAGTGCTTTAGTTATGTGGCGTTCTTGTTCATATTTGTTTATTTGTTTGTCTTTGTCATACTGTCTCAATTCGTGTTGGATATGAATTGTCGTAATTTTGGATTTAAGATTTTAGAAATCCCCCTTTCCTCGTTCTTGCTTCGGTATTCGTTTGCCGATGTATTTGCTCAAAACGTGCAATGTAATTAAATAAATGTTGAATATGTGGACAATAAAAGAGGAGATTTTGATTTTTTACTATTTGACTAGGCAGACGACAAAAACCAAATCACAGGGTCACATAGTGCAAACTTGTGGCAATTAAGAGTGCATTTAATTATATTTACACTTAAGACATACATTTCCTTGTTATATATATCTAATTAAAAATAAGGGATCATTTAAGGGGTTATTTGTACCTGGTTTTGTATTCTGCTGAAGTGAAATATTCACGTCAAAATTGTGAAATGTTCAAGCGAATGGCATAAGTTGTATTTTAAAGAGATGTAATTAAGCCCTGTCTTTGAAGAATTGATAGACAACAGACCATAAACACGGCCAAAATGTAACTATGTGGAATACTTAATTTACAGCACTACCATGAGAAAATTTTACATTTGGTAGAACCGTTGCTTGCGTCACAGCCGACATTATGAAATAAAAAGTTGATGTAAAGTAATGTAGTAGAACAAATGACATACATTCCCTGAGAATTCGAAGAGTTTACATGCGGGGCGTAAGGAGACGACCATTTGATTTTCGAAAAGGGCCATGAAGAACTGTGATCACAGATGACTTGTCTTACCATGCATCCATCTCAACAGATTCAATGGATATAGCTCATATAGATATAAGTACTTCTCTTACCAGTCATCTTAACATTCAGTGTACAAACCACAGATATTACCCATCTACTGTGGAAGTTTTTTTTTGCGGTTCCAATTTTCGTTGATTTCGTGGTTCGCTAAAACCACGATATTAAGTTCCCAACGAAATACATATTTCTCTAGAGTTTGAATGGATAGAATTCGAAACCACGAATTTAAGTACCCACCAAATAGTGATATTTATAAAAACCACGAAAATTGATTTATACGAATAAAAATACTTCCATATTATTTGGCAATTTCAAGACAAAATATCATGTAATACTGTTACTGATGGAACAGTACCAACAAAATAGACATCAACTATTGCCACGGTCAAGCAAGTAGCAAAAGTTTGAATTCAAAGAGATCAAATTTTACACACCAAGCCGACGTTCTAAAAGACTGACCACAGGGAAAGAAACATTGTTGATAATTGATTGACAGTGTTGTATGCAGAACAATTCATTGACCGCACTGCTCTGAGGAGATTTTACATTTTGATTGGATAGTTTTATTTTTATGCAGCCAATCAAATATTAAATCTTCTCACGGCGGTGCTGTCAATCAAGTATTCTACATACATGTCAATCGATTGACAATGTGTAAAATTGTTTCTCCGCAGGCAGTCTATTTGAACGTGGGCTTGGGATGTAAAACGTACAAATGAAATGTTTTGCCACTCGCTTGACCGTTGCAATATTGAACAAAATTAAGAAAGTAATACCAAGCAAGAAAAGAAAAACATACAACAAGAAAGAGTGGTCGATTGCAAGATGACAATGAAAGAATAAAAGCTACATAGAGAACGAAGAACATGTCGTAGTTTTGTTTGCATAATTTAATAAATATTAATTAGCGTAACATGCATGCATTCATGTTAAAAGATAAATGCGTTTTATTTAGTCAATGAAAATGAAACCAATGGTTGTATACATATGTGTACAATAAGCAGATGAAAATGCCCTTCATAGAGCACCGAATTATTATCTCGTCTATGCTTTAATTGTGTTTTTTTTTTTTTTGGAAAAAAGTGTCCTTAAGTTTTCATCTCATACCAAGAAGTCACAAAAATGTCGAGAACAGAGTGACACGCCATACAGTTAGCTTATCGGTACTACAAGTACTGAAAAATTTGAATAGGTCTTATCATACAAGTTAAATTCCAAAATTGTCGTGACGCTAAAGCTTTGACACAACTTTCCTAGCAAACTACCAACATACGGAGCGATATATAGAATATCTTAGTAAAGAATATGGAGTAAATGAACATGAGACCTTAACACATTTGTGAACTCCAACTGCAATTACTTTAAATGAGCTGCATGGCCATTTCGAAAATTAATTCCTCATCAGCAGCATGTCTGACCGTTTGATTTATCGAAATTTCTGGATTTGTACGCCAATCCGATTAATCGTTGTTTCTTCCTTATAATCTTCTTATAAATTAATGATTACAATTCTTTATTGTTTTGCTATGGATTTTTCTTGTTGGAACATACAGTTTTACATTAAATCATAGCTACAAGTCATGTTTCATTTTGAACATAAAATAACCTTTTTGGTCTCATTCCAACGTGACTAATGGACGACAATTACATATTTAAGATCAGCTTTTTTGGTCTCATTCAAACGTGACTAATGGGCGACTGTTATATTTTATATCTCTTTTCAATACATCGGCAAACGAATACCGAAGCAAAAAATTGCCAACACGAATTAATTGATTGATTGATTAGATAGAATTTAACGTCCAGTGAGTAATATTTCAGCTATATCAGGACGAGAACAAGTTCATCAATTCAAAAAATGTAAGTAAGAGAAGAAAGAAACGAAGGTAAAAGAGACAACCGGCTCAACAAGTTTTGATTGCCACTGGATTGATTGATTGATTGAATATTGTTTAACGTCTACTCAGCAATATTTCAGCTATATCAAGACGAGAACAGGTTTGTTAATAAATAATCACTTTGGGGTATGGAAAGGGCCATGTGACGGGAAATTATGACTGCCACTGGAAAAGTAGGGTGAAATCGTCAAGGGCGGGGAATGTAGCCTTGTAGCCGATCACCTACGGACCACCCCAAAAAGAGCTTGCTACAAGGGTTCTTTAACGTGCAGGAAGCGTGGCATTTCTTCCAACACGTAGACCTGAGTTTACATCCCATCCGAAAGATGGGTTGTGTATTTATTAATCCCGCACAACCACGGAATGGGTCCTATTTCTATATCCCGGGACCCTCGGGGTCAGCCTCCGTTTAGGAGGGGTCACAGCCAGCAAGCCGGAGATACTAGGTCCTATTTCGATATCCCAGGGTTCCCTCGGGGTCCTCTCTTAGGAAGACTCATACTCCAAGCTCAGAGGATGCTGCGGGCCTATTCATAAGCCGGGACCGCGCACGGCGGTATAGACTATAGAAGGGGACTTTATACTGCATAAAGCGTTCTCCAACGTGACAAAAATAAACAAATAAAAAAAGTAATGATGCACAAGAACGCCGCAAAGCTAAAGTTATGTAATGTCCTTTCAATTTTTAAACAACATCCTTTCAGGTTTTAAGTGTTAGTAGTCATCTAACGTAACTCGAGTTCCTCTACTGTACACCACAAAGCAATGCAGACATACAGGAAAGGGAAGCCGCATTAGATTACTACTTGTTGACATATTATCCAATAAGATACCGACATTATGCGTTCAATATTTTCTCTGTTCTTCAAAAATAAATTATTCAGTAAACAAGTTCAAGTTACGATAGGATGTCTCCCTCTGCCTATGTTGTGTGGTTTTTTTGTTATTATTTTTGATTGATTGATTGATTAGTTAAGACTTTCATGCTAAGTAAGCAACACTTCAGCTTGATATTCACGAGAATCACCAAGATAATCCATTCCAAACAGCGATTATAATCAAGAAATTAAGTGGAAGGGCCAACGAGGGTACAACAATAATTGTCATTGGGGAGAGGAAGAACTGGATAGAGCAGAAAATTAAGCTTTCTTTGCGACCTCAGTGAGTTTGCCCTTTTATCTACGAATGAAGAATGGATCTTCATACTACATGAAGATTTACGTTTTACAACAGACCGTCTAAAACAGTTTGCAGCTAGGCTTTCCTTATTTTTTCCCAACAAGCTTTGCTTTTCTCTACACAGTTCTTGCCCAATAGGTCGTAGCAGGATTTGATCATGACCCAACTACTCACATAGACAGGGTAACCCCCTATCAATGAACCGGGGATGTACCCGGTGGTTCTATTGACAGTGCAGATTAAAAAACGATTCAGGCAATAATTTTTGATAAATACTTACGTTTTCGCTATTGTACCTACATGTAAATTGTTGTACTATCTTACCGTTAACCCTTGTGAACTGTAATACTTAAATTTTGTTTCACAATATATTATGAAAAATGCATTTTGCGAAAGGAAGCGAAAACAAAAAGAAAACATTTTATCAAGACACAAGGTAAAGTGGACAATACAGTTTCTAACGAGGAAACAAAACAGTTGATTGATTGATCGATAGCTAAGTAAATACGTTTTGCCCAAGTTCGCAGTATTTTAGCTAAATCAGGACGAGAACAAGTGCATCAATTCAAAGAATATGTGTAAGAGAAGGAATATATAAAGTAAGTAGGGACAACCAGGGCGACGTGTTTTAATTGCCTCTTGTGAACGGAAAAAAGGGCAGTGACACATTTACCTTCTATATGCCAACAGTGAATCTACTTTTGCACGAGAAATATAGAAGAGGTCTTCATACTACATAGGGCGTGATGTTTCTCAAAACAGTTTGTCTACAATGGTTCGCTTTTGCGCTTACAGTATTTTAACCTGACTATCCCACACAGATAAAGCATTCCCCTTTCCACCACCTAAATCGATAAATACAGATCATAAGAAGTAAATTAAATGTCTTGCTTACCTTGTTGAATTATAAAATTACTTCCTTATTAAAGCTTTTTCAATCACATCATAATCTGAAATCTATATATTTGGATTACTCGCATGACAACAGGTACATTGGGAAGAAATTTAATCAAGATATATTTTCTATACACAATACCACTGTGTAGGTGTCTGTACCAATACACAATTTGTTACAAGGAAACAAATTTAAATGAATTCGGTGATTTCCATTTTCAACGTTGAAAAGTAAGTGATAACCGAACCGTCAGTCTAAAACGAACAATCCAAGGACACTGGCAACATCGAAAACAACAAAGAAACAGATACACAACATGAGTACGGTACAGAAAAGAAAAATGAAGACACGCACACACAAAGATGAACAACACGGACCCAATAAAACCATGTGTGAGATCGGGTGCACCGGAAAAGTAAGCATCTCCTGCTTCTTATAAGACACCTGCCGTGTTGAACATGTCAACTCCGGTAGAGGAAAAACATCAGCGGCAAAGAGAAAGGTTTGTTGTCATCTTGGAAACAGATATCCCATAGTGGTCCACAAGATCGTGATGTCGACCGCAAAACTTCTGTAGTGATGACCTCAAGTTATGGGCAACATACCCTTGCTTAAGTAGGCTATTTTTGAAAGGTGTTTTTTTCCCCATTTACAAGGATCTGGCATTTGCATCAGGTGAAAAACTATCTAAAACTAATTGCCTCAAGTGAAAGGTGGTTATTTTGATAATAAAAGTGGTTGTTTCATCCACCCTTACACAAAAATGGATGTATATAACAGTAGTTTAATATTGCCATATTCCAATTGGATTTAGAATTATTACTTTTTCGATGCTCTTCTGACATTTTACTTCGGTATTCATTTGCCGGTATATCTTTATCAATGTCATCTTTAATTACCTGTCTATGGCAATACATCATGTGGTGTCGTCGCATCGAAGTAAAAAAAAATTAATTGGAAGATCTTTTTTTGTAGTAATGACTGGACATTCGACAAAGAAAAACAATATTAGGAGGTATTAGTTCTTGCAAAACCCTTTATAGAAATTGTTCCCTGCAGGTCCGTATCGCAACCAAGTGCTTTAGAATGCTTTCGACAACAGTGCGACGGGAGATGCATATGCCTTTGCTTACCCTTCCGGATGTCTGATTTTTGTTGCATCCCGGCTTTTTGGGAGTTCACACCATTTGCGTGTGATTTTGTTACTTTTTTCTGAAGTGCAGTCAGCAATATTGCAGCTGCAACGAGTTTTGATTGACATTGTAGTAGGGGGGAACTGGTAGGGAATGACCTTTGCGAGTCTGATCTTTAATCAAGAAATAGATAACAGTTTTTAGACTGCATGTAGCGGGCGTTTTTTCACAGGATATTTTGACTGGTATTTAGTTCCATTTTCCTTAAGTTCATGTTTTTTATGCTAGCTTTAAGGGGGGTTATACATCAAATAAGTGACTTCGTGAGCAATGACATTTCCTCACAATCGTCAATGCATAATGTCATTGTGCTCTCCCCATTATAAATTTTGAATTAATTTTTTCCTATTTCGATAGAAAACATGAACCTTGCCTTATAATTGAATTTATGTATCCTATCTGTAGCCGCAAAACAAAGGGTTCCAGAAAACTTATTACATACTAGGTTGCAGTCTCCTTTAAGCTGATTTGTTCAGAGTTATCTAATTCTAAATCCAGGCATGTATATTTGGGGCACCATATGAGGGTGCAATTCACTAATTTCTCGAGTGTTCCTTGTATAAAAACCAGAGAGAAATACTTTTTTCCCATATAAGAAATATCGACCTAAATGTAAAAACATTGCTTTTTGGCAACGATTGAATGAATAAACATATAAATTGTAAAATTTTTGAAAACCAAACAAAAAGATTCCAAATGATCAAGAGTCTATAATTTCATTCACATTTTCATTGTCATTTCCGTTAATCATCATTTTTCATCATATTTTCGTTATTTCTATTTTCTGTTTTCTTACATCAGACTCTTATGCTGTTTTTCACTTTTCACTTGTAGTGTTTGTTATATTTATGTTATATATTAGGAGAGGACAGTTACTAAGTTGGGAAAACTTGTTGTCGCATCCTTTTGGTTTTTTGCCATAAAATAGTTTTAAAGTAAAAGACACGACTCCTCATAGCCCACAGAAACTAAAACAACTACTCTTCCTAGACTACCAGATAAAATTGTTTCGGGATCATCAATCATATGTCAATCTGCATCAGCTATTCCAAATTTTGAATCTAATGATTATTTAAGGTTTTAAATTGGAAACATGTATTTCACTTATTGTTAATTGATTGATTAGTTAGAGTTTAACGTCCAGTGAGCACTATTTCAGCTATATCAGGACGAGAACAAGTTATTCAATTTAAAAAAAATAAAATAAGATAAAAAAAGCAAGAGAAGAAAAAAACAAAGCTGGAAGGGACAGTTTTAGTTGCCACTAGAAAAGGGGAGAAACGGGCAGGGGTAGGAAATTTAGTCTCTATAGGAGTCTCAGCGACTCTGCTCTTTTTAGACAAAATACTAAGTATTGAAGTTACTGTGAATTTAATTTCTGCATATACGCATTTTGACAACTTATGTCAGTGAAGTAAATATAGAAGGGGTCTTAATACTGCATTGAGCGTGGCGTTTCTCCACACGGTTTGCTATAACTGTTCGCGGTCAGGCTTCCGTGTTATGACCTGACTACCACGCATAGACAGGGCATCCCCCTTTCCACCAACTGGGGACGCGCCTGGCAGCTCTGTGGTCGGAGACCCTGAAAACCGATTCAGGTGTCGGACCCTTGTTGCTGAATGGGGTACCAATTTTGTGGCAACAAGTTACTCCAGAGTAAAATTCAGTACAACTTTTACAGAATTTGCAATGCATATTGCCATTGTGCATCAACTAATAAAATATGGTTATATTTTTTTCCAGATATTCTAAAAAAACATGTTCTTTGCATGTTTGTTAAAGGGGTATTTACTAGTATTTTTAGGCGACCACGTTTGCCAGATCACTGATGAAAATGTACTGAAACTTTTGCAGACTATTCAATGCATATTACTATTTTGAGGTAGTGCACATTAGTGTGCTTTGTTAAGTTTTTCTAGTTTATAATTATACCAGCTTTTGTGGTATACACAAGTTACATTCTGAAGCCCTTGCTCTCAATCCCTAAATAAAAAATGAAAGGATATTGAGTAAACGCACATGAGACAAAGTCTCGCTAAATCAAGCAAAGGAACAACGTTTTATTAGTTAGTTCAATATGGCCCCTTGCACCGGTTTGAGTTAAATTCTTTGCTAAATGTCGAACAACGCCACATCCATAGCTACATTTATGTTCATCTCGTGGATCCGGGATCGGATATAAACAGTAATTAAAGGGGCAAAGTCATCCCACAATCATCGACATTCGACAAAAGCACCAGTGCTTATGGTTATTTCTATGGTTAACCTGTATTCCTATTGATGTGTTCTTGTCAAGCAGTAACAATTTTCCACTCTGAACCTGGACCAGTATCTTTGGCCGCATTTAGAAGCGGTGTACCCGGTACCTGAATCGGTGTTCAGGGATTCCGTCAACAAAGCTGCCCGGTGCGTCCGCAGTTGGTGGAAAGAGAAATGCCTTGTCTCTGCTGAGTAGTCAGATTATCATGCGGAAAGTCTGACCGCTAATAATCATAGACAACTGTGTGGAGAAACGTTAAGCCCCGTGCCGTACGAAACCCCTTGTATATTTCTCGTACAATTACAAGGCTAAATTCCCGCACCTACCCGTTTCTCTGATTTATCAGTAGCAGATAAAAAATCCCTTCTACTTCGCATTTTTCTTCCGTAACATATATTTTTGGAATTCGTAACTTGTTTTCGCCCAATCCCACTAAATTACTGCTCACTTGAGGTAAAACTCTGACTAATCAAACAATCTATAAGTAATGGACAAGGAATACTGTGTTTTATGTTATTAAGGTCAATCCATGACCATTGAAGACTAGCAGTGTGACGGAAAGTAACTCTACAAGCAGTATAAAGCTATCAAAAAGAACATCCTTCGTATCGTGTGGAACGTTCCTGTACTTATTTGTCATCTACAAATGGGAGTCGGAACTCATTACTCTAATTATTCTTTCTCCTTTCATATTATTTTTGACCTGATTAACTTGTTTTCTTTATAATAAAGCAGGGTTATTGTTCACTGGGTGTAAACCTCTAATTTATCACTCACTTTACCATTTTTTAGGATTTAGCAGCAAGACGGGTTCCAGTAATGAACATGGAAAGAAACACCTACAATGGCTGAAAATTATACCGTATAGCAGGTAATTTTCGCGAGGTTCTAATTTTAGCTATACTCGCGACGTTTCTGGAATCGCGAAAATAAAAACTCGCGACATTTAGGTCAGTATATTGTTATACATGTCTTCCACTTACACAATTTCCCATTCGCGAAAATTGTTGACTGCTAAAATTTAATAGCGCTCTTCGGGGAACGAATCGCCAAATTTGGCAACCGCGAAAATTACCCGCTATACGATAATTACATGCCACAATCTGCCGGGGAACTACACAGGAAAAACGCGTATAAGAAAAAAGATAAACGTAGACAACGATAGGAACTTGGGACAGTCGGACTTGGTACAGGCACTTGCAAAAAGCCAGCGGTAGGGTTAAACCGGTTAATGGGTACCCAAACATCCCCTTTATCTGCCCCGTTTCCCTATAGTATAAAACATACGGATAAAACCCAATACAGGTAGAGGGGTACTCGCCGCCAAACTGCCGGCTAGCTCTAGGAGCCTAGTCTGCTGGTAGAACACTGTCGCACTACGGAAGAAAATACATGTATTTTAATATTGAATAATACGAATTATTCTTATTAACCTCGAACATGCTTCAAATCATTTTTATTTGAAAGACTTTCACTACAGGTTTAATTGTACACTTGGTGTTTTTTCTATGAAACATATACCAATTTACAGATATTAGAAACAGATAGTCCATAGATCGCGATGGCGATCGTTTTTCTAATGCATTAATTAGTTCAAGTTGCGGGTTTAGTAGCCTATTTGTGAGCAATCAGGCCTTATCAAGGAGATCACTTACTGTATCAACAAATGTCCTTGGGTAGCGAATGAAATAAGAGACGTAAACTCCATATACTGGTGATGGTAGAATGTTGCTAAAAAGAAAGGGCAAGTTGACTTTTGGAAATGTGAACTCATCGTGTTTGTCATACAGCCTATGTACAACCAGAATATGTCAACGATTGCTTTCATCGAGGCAAATGAAAAAGGTTTCTTCATAGCAATAGAAGCTTAGAGACAGGTGCTCGATACAAATTGTGTAAGCCCTCGGGGGGTCACTTCCACTATATGATGAGGTAGGGATGAGCCGCTGGAATAGGTACCTTTTTCTTGCCTCAGATTATATGATAAGGGTAGTAAATTGTAATGAAAGTATGTGATAAGGTAGGGAATTTCAGATGAGATTATGTGATAAGGTCAATTTGTTGCATCTAAATCAGAAACTATTTAGCATTTGACATATCTACATTAAAAAAGTATTAAACTGTGTGTAATTTTCTACTTTTTGATGGAAAATAAAGAATTTACAGTATTCACCCCAATAATCACAAGGCATACTTGTCTGCATTATATATGATAAGGTATACTTTTCTGCTAAAAATATGTGATAAGGTATATATTTTTGAGATTCTTGATATATGATAAGGGTGAGGTCATGATGTGCCAGCGGCTCACCCCTACCAAAAAACATATAGAGTGACCCCCCCCCCCCCCCCCCGAGTGTAAGCCTCATGTTAAGTTTACAAATTGATAACCAATGTCGGTTTATTTATTCATTAATTTTTACAAAACGGACTAAAAATCATTTTAACATCAATTTTTCATCTGAAGCATATGATTATTATCAACTAAAAGTGAATTGTGACATTTAAATCTACTAAAGTGCAATAATTCAGTAAATTGTTTACACATAGATGAAATATTATTCCTAATTATAACAACGGTAATTGCCAGAACTAGCCATATCTGATAAAATATTTATAAACATTTACGTAATCATGTCTACCAGATTCTACTTAATATTGTTTTTACAACTCGTATAATATCGACAAATCTCCACAAGCATTACAATAATATTGAGACAATGGTTTAATTGTTGTTCAACCATTCGATATATTATGCATATAAAAGCTGTCGTAATTTTTGCTGAAATATCATCAGACAAGATATGGGAGCAAATCAAAGATCGGGATATTTTTCACTGATGTTAGAAACACCGTCTTTTTCGAGTGAAGCAACAGCGAAGACAAAATAAGACACAGGATTTCTTGTATGAGTGAAAGATACTGTAAACAAACTTGTTTTCGCGAGCGATTTATTTTGGCGATATTCGCGAGAGAAAAAATAACGCGAAAATAAATCGTCGCGAATATTTATCCTTATATAAATGCATTAATAGAAATTGAAAATCGCGAAAATTTGTCGCTGCGATGTTCTCCTTGAGGGACAAAACGCGAAATAAAGTTACCGCGAAAATGAGTTGGTTTACAGTTTACCGATCTTTCATCGAATGTAAGTTGGTATTTATTTTGTCAAATATGGTTGCACGCATTTGTGATTTTTCATCACGGATTCTGCTGTAGGTTCATACAATTAGCAGTTCTGATTGGTCATATTAAGAGAAAAGACAAATGTACGTGAGCTCGTCCGACTTCGGAAATGACCTTCAACGGAAGAACAATTTCGTATAATCCTTCTGTTAAACATGGCGGAGATCTTGCTCTACCTATCGGAGCACCTGTTGACATCCTCAGCTCACACTTCTATTTCCTTATTTTCATGTTCCGTTAATGTCAATTGAAATAGCTCAATATCATATAATTTTATTTCCTTGGGGTCCGTGGTGTTTTTCGTATATTTAACATATTCGTTATTGTCTTGTATAAACGGTAACATGGCATGTCAATGTTCAAATTTTTACCCAGTTTCTTAAAGACTTAAAATATCAACTACAAATTGACAGTTTGAGGATTCAATGGTAGCAAATTGAATGGTTCATTAGTATTTAACAACACTTAGCATTGAAAACTGCCCTTTTGGCTGTCGTACTGGACTTATATGCATAACCTGTCGACGCACTCGGTATGACCCGATATTAGAAATTCAGAAACATTTTGTTATTTAGACACATTTGTGTCATTTCTTAAAAGTGTTCTGTTTACGTTGTTTTCCAAATGTTTGATTCGATTTGCTCTGAAGAGACAAATGGTGGAAAGGAGAATGTCCTGTTTACTGCGTTGAGAAATGCCACGCTCTATGCAGTATAAAGACCCATTTTTTATATATATTTCTAAGTATAGCAGTCACTGGGACTCGTACAGAAGGCTAAATTTCCTGCCCCTACCCATTTGTCCGTGCAAACGCAATGGGGGTGTAGACAGATTAATTTCCTGCCCATACCCATTTCTCCGTGCAAACTCACTGAGGGGAGGGGGCTTGTGGAAGAATTTATTTCCTGCCCCTTCCCATTATCTCCCCTTTTCCATTGCCAATCCGATGTCCTTCCCATCTTTAATTTCTTTCTTCATTTACGTATCAGCTGAAATATTGCTGGAATTTAAATAAAAAATGGATTACATAACTTTAATATCGGTATGTTTGTATTTTGATACAAGAGGGTCTGTAAGTCTCGTCATTTGACTCCTTAGGATTCACGATAAATATGTAATGCCAAAACTTTTCCCGCCAAAAACATGACTTGAGGATTATGAAGTCTAAATTTTTTACTGAAACATCATATATTTTTGTACAAAATGCAACTATCGGGTAGAATTTCTTTACCTGGAAGTTTCATAATTGAAAGAGACAAAGAGACTTACAGTCCCTTATATGTTGTAAGGTGGCTGGTCCGATGGTTAGTATACAATAGGGCGAAGTAGCAATTGTATCAACACATGCTCACATTTATAATGATGGTTTTGTAACGTTCGATTCCCTTTCTTAGCAGCAATATATCTACCTCTCCAGCCTATGGAGTGTACATTTCACAGTTGATTCGTTACTGTCGAGCTTGTAGTTTGTACAGTGATTTTTTGAACAGAGCAAAAACACTGTCCCAAAAGCTGCTTAGTCAGGGATTTGTTCAACCTTTGTTAATTTCATCCCTCAAGAAATTCTATGGCCGTCACCATAACATCATTGAAAGATATGACGTGTCAGTCTCCAAATGAAAGTTGACATTTTCAGCTAGATTCACGTCTTCCCGGATTTGACTACCGACTATGACATTTTCCCGGATTGAATCACTCACAGTGTGACGGGTGCTGTTAGCAGAGCAGGACATGCTTACCCTTCCGGAGCACCTGATGTCACTCTCAGTTTCACTGGAGTTCACACTGTGAGTGCCTTTGTTCTGAATGTTGTGGTTTCTGGTTCTGTGCTTTGTGTCTGTCTGGCGTCATTGTTTTTGTGTCTAACGTCATTGTTTTCTGTGTTCTCTTTTTTGCCCTGTCTTTGGACTTCGATTTTTGTGAATATCACCCCTTTGTTCCTTCGGTATTCTACTGCCGTTGTTTCAAAAATAATCATGGGTTTCACATATAAAAAAATCAATTTTATGAAAAACAATGTTGACTAAATTCCAAAACGGTTTTTGAATAAATTTTACTCCTCAAATCTTCAAAATTTAAGACATTTACACAGATATATACTCATACTTAGGACATAGAACCAAGTTTTGGACAACCAAACGAAACTTAACAGTCTGAGAAAAATATAATAGAAATGCTTGAGCCAAGCCCGACAAAAATAACCATACAGGTAATGATATTATCCCCTGGTGGTCTTTCGGCTATGCCATTAGTAATAAAAAAATGCGTTGTTTGGTCACGTGTTTGGGATCAAGGCGTTTATGGCACGAAATGCTAGAAAATTGAGTAAATCATGTTTTATTCAATAACATGATTTTACTCCTACTGTGTTTAGTAAAAGCCTGTTGCAACATGGTAGCTGTCAATCAGCAGATTGATATTAACACAACTGTAACATAAAACTTATTTATAATATTCTTGTAAGCTAAGCTTATTCCTGAAATAACAAATTAATAGACAGCATTTGCGTAAAAACTTCATTTTTTCCATCTATCTAGTGACATTTAAAATTATTTCTGTGTAAATTAATCACGCGAGCGCTGAATCTATATAAATGTGTCTAAATTTACTTTTAATGCTGTTTTATTTTACTTCTAATAGTATTAGCTCTATTCGTACTCACGAGCAAGGAATATTAAGTTATCCCTCAAGGGCGTAACTTTATAAGGGATTACTTATCAAGTCCGCGATCTCATTAATATGAAATTGCAGTTGTAATTGAATGTAGGTGTAGTTTTCCAAATGATCAATTTATCTTTGAATATAATCTTAAGAATTATATAAAAACCCAAAATGGCTTTTCCTGAAATCTGATCCCCTTTTCAGTAGTTCCTAGAGCTACTGGGGACGGCCCCGAGTGGAAAGGTCGCTATACGTAAAACCTGGATGTTCGTCATGATGACATCAAAATGAAGAACAACAATAAAAGCGTTGTTCCATTGCTTGTTTTTTTATGTATTTGCAGAGATTTTGTCTCATTTGCTTTTACTCCATATCCCGTCATTGCCTTGTTTTTAAGAGGAGTTAAACAATATTCTATTCAATAACATATTGTACTCCTATGGTGTTTTGATAAACTTCTGTTACAATGCTAGCTGCTATAGATTGATATTAACACCACAGAATCATAAAACAAATTTGCAATGGATGACAGTGTTGGTAACACTACTTAGCCCGATATGTTATGCTTGTTGACAACTCCGCATCCATACAAAAATTATGTATAGAGGGGATGGATGTGGCGTTGTTCGACATTTAGCAAGTGAATTCCGCTTAAACCGGTGCTAGGGGCCGTCTTCAGCTTACTATGAGGTAAGAGCGTTTGCTCTATACTGAAGGCCTCATGGTGACTTCTAGATGAAGAACAACAATGAAAGCGTTGTTCCATTTGCTTAATCTTATAACGTATTTATAGGGATTTTGTCCCATGTACATTTACTCCATATCCCTTTATTTGTTTATAGTATTCTTATACATGTAAGTTCATACGTAAAAACATCATTTTATTCAGTATATATATCTAATGGAATATTATAAACATACTGCCTTCAGCGGAGGGTGTTATGGTAGATTACCACACTAAGAAAAAATAAAACATGAAGAGAAAATATCACCCTCGACTCTGTCTCGGGTGATATTTTTCGTCATGTGGTATTCTGTCTCGGGTGTTATTTTCTCTTCATGTGATATTTTTTTTCTAGATTTTTCCGCAATAAGTGTGCTATATTATGACACACAATTGGTATACCTATTATGGAAAAACATATGACCTAGATCCAACAAAAACCTATCACAGATCAGTCAGGACTTCACTACTCTATTATTTCTTGTGTTCAAAAAGAGTGCTCCAAGTGCGGAGCGATATCCTATTCAGCTTAAGTCGGTAAACAGGACTAAATACTAATCGGTGAATCTCGGTCGGAGATGCCGGGTGATATTTTCCGAGTTCGGCAAACTTCGTTCGCAGCATGTGATATTTTCGCTGCTATGCAAATTTTAAAATATATGGTGCACAATGGCAATATGCACATTTAACTGAATTTCACCAAGTTGTCTATGAGGAGTTGTCGCCAAAAAGTGTGTACCCTAAAGCCGATGGACAAACGGATGGATGGACAACATGATCATTATATACCGCCCCGCTTCAGCGGGGTGTATGAAAAGCTTACGTCAGCTCCATATAAATGTGTCTAATTTTACTTTTAATGCAGTTTTATTCTATTTCTAATAGTATTAGCTCAATTTTTTTTATCATGTGCAAGAAAAGTAAGTTTTTCCCTCGAGAGTGTAACCTTATAAGGGATAGCTTATCAATTATAGGATGATTTGATTACAAAATTGCATTTGTAATGGTATGTAGATGTAGTTAACCACCGCCTTTTAGACACATCTTCATCGAACATTTGTTCATTGAAATTACGTAAAATAGAGGTATCAAAATTAATCTTGTTCAAAAATATTGAACTTTGAGTTGAACGAATCGTTTTCCGAGAGTCGAGACACGATGAACGACAAATACCACTAATTTGTAGCTACATAGAAGGCAAAACTACAGCCAACGTGCTACACATATTCAGGTATATTTTGTGTACCGGTGCTAAGGGCCGTCTTGAACTTACTATGAGGTATGAGCAAAGCTCATTGTTGAAGGCCTCATGGTGACTTCAAGATGAAGAACAACAATAAAACCGTTGTTCCTTTGCTTGTTTTTTACCATGTATTTGTAGAGACTTTGTCTCATGTGCATTTACTCCATATCCTTTTATTCACCATGTATTAAACTTCTCCATATTAAATTGTAAAACGCGAGTATCATAATTTTTGTTCTTATTCGGAATTGATTTTTTTGCATCCATTTTTGACAAATGAAAACTTTTTGACATCTTGGAAACTTGGTGTAAGCCATTCTACTTCTAGCTGTCTTTTGGCTGAGGCGTAGCTCATATATTTATAGATGTTGGACCACTGGTTTGGACAGTGCCTTTTTAGGTACGTCTCGGAAGAAAACTAAATAAAAGAAATGAATATGTATACATCCCTTCGCCGACAACATCATTATGCTTCTTTTGTACTAACATGCTAGATGCCAATTACCAGATTGATATGACGCCACACTAACATAAAACCTAGCTACTCATAACAGTATATTTATGACTGAAAAAAAAACGTCTTAAGTGACAACGTTGCGTACAAACTTAATCTATTCCATATATCTGGTGACATTTAGAACTATTTTATGCAAATTAATAACGTGAACCCTTTAATCCATATAAATGTGTCTAGTGTTACTTTTTGCATTTTTTACTTCTTGCTCTATTCTTACATTAGTCTTACTCACATGCAAAATAAAAAAAGTTATATATAATTCAATGCCACGGTGAAGGATTTAACAAAATTGTAGTGGCTGCAGTGTAACCAAATGGTCAGGGCAACCTTGAATATAACCAAAATATATTTTTTTAAAAATCAACTATAAGCCCAAGTTACTTGAATGTTTATATTATTTTGAAAGAGGTTCAGTGGTTTTTTTCAATAAAATCCCATTTTGGTTCTTACTGCAACAATAAATGATTCCCATATCATGTTTACTTTAGATGTATCTAAATAAAAAAATAAGGAAGATAGGCGAATAAGATAAATATAAAAATAAGGAAGATAGGTGAATGTGCATGGATAAAATTCCTTACAGAGCAAACTACAATTAACGAAACTAAATAATAAATTATCTATTTCAATTATACTGATTAGGTTCAAGATTTTCATATACATTTTGGCACGATTTATTTTTACCTGCGCAGTCTGATCACCAATACTACTTGCATGCTTTTTACAACTATAGCCGTTCAGATTTTCTTCTCAATACTGTAAAAGGGGACATTTTTGCGAGGAGTTAATTTTGTCTAATTTCATGATTGGCACATATTTGTGGAAATTTCTCCTCATTTAAATTTGTTTTTATTATAAACGTAACTAATGGTGTGTGAGAATCGCGAAAATGTTAAGAATTAAACCACGCGAAAATATCCCCTTTTACAATATGATGTTTCTAAAACGCTTTATATCTCTTTCTCAATTAAGAACAGTTCTGTGCTGTTGCAATTAGAAAGCCTATAGTCCATTTAGCCTTACTTTAATCTTAATTATTGATAGATGTTAACCTCAATCGCCCCAAAAAATTATCCAAAACAAGTATTAATTTAATCACCATATAATTAAGATAAACGACATCATATTTTTCCCGTGTTGTTACTAGTTATTATAATATAGATGACATTCAAATAAATCTCATATTTTCACTCGGTGAAATAAATAATTCGATTACACTCTAGGAAATGGAGTCACAAAATTATCGTCAATGTAAACACATAGCGCATTGATATACACAGATAATCCCCATAAAATAGCATCCAAAATCTGTTTATAATTTTTGAAATCTGTATAATAATAAGTATAACTAATCAACCGTGATGAATATCAATAATAATTTCAGTCGTGTCGAACAACGCAATGGATTAAACTCATTTTGGGACAAGAAACTCGTTTAATCCTGCGTTGTTCGGCACTCGTGACATTATTTTCATCACGGTCGATGAGTTACACTATAATTACTTTGTTTTATATATATTTATTTTTTCAGAATCTGTTCGTATATTTGTACTTACACCCATACTATAATTACTTTGTTATATATATATTATTTCTGAATCTGTTCGTATATTTGTACTTTCACCCACATGACCCACTTTTTTAAGTCAAACTAGAGACAAATCTGTTTCATTGGACGCATTTCAATTGGGCGGATTTTTAAATATGCAATTTTTTCAGTTGGGCGTTTTTCAGTTTGCAATTGGGCGGAAAGGTTTTACAAGTAAATTGTTATCTGCTATTTGTTTCTTTTAAATGTTTGTTCCAAAAGGATTTAGTATTTTAGAATATTTGTTCCAAGAGTACTAATAAATAGGATTTGTTCTTAACGGGAAAACATAAATAAACATTTTTAAAGGGAAGAAATATTACACCAATGTTTATAATATTTGTTTATTTGTTACAATGTAATTTCCGTTTTGAGGAAAAAATATACATTGTCAAAAATTAAGTATTTTTTAAAAATTATAAATAAGTCTAAATATGCCTTCTTTATTTGATAATTTCTTAACTTAAAATTGTGAAGAAAAAAAACACCTGAAACAACAAAAAAAAAAAAAAATATCAAATAACTGAAAATAAATTATGAAAATCGGAATGGACGTGTTTACAACTTAATACCACACAATTCAAAAACATTTGGTTTTAATATAATATTTTTACAGGTAAATCGAAGTTAATCCGCGCAATTGAAAGAAATAAAATCCGCCCAGTTGCAAATTATTTTCTGCCCAATTGAAAAACTTTTTCCGCCCAGTTGAATTACAAATCCGCCCAATTGAAAATCTACCGTCTCATTTTTACATTTTTTGTTTAAAGGCTTTACTTTGGTGCTGGCCCGAAAACCGATTTTGTTTGGAAACATACAATATCTAAAATCAACAAAATTTTGTTCGAAACTAAGGAGTTTCTCTCTCTCGCATAGCTCTGTCGTAAGCTAATTTTGGCTTTACTTTTTCATCATTTTGGTTATTTGTTCTCTATCAGGTTTGCATGAATATTTCGGTATTTGGATTTTTATACTCCGCCACACTAAGTGGTGTGGTATTATGTGATACCCTCAGTCGTGTGTCCGTCTGTCCGTCCCCCGAAGGTTTCCGACTCGTAACTTGTGAGCGAAATGACACAAGGTCTTCAAACTTGGTATGCAAATTGTTTACCACAAAACTTAGGTCAAGTTCGATTTCGGGTTCAGAGGTCCAAGGGGTTCTGGAGTTGTGCCCCTTGAAACTTTGAAATTTTGCGAATTTTAGGGTTTCCGACTGATAACTTGTGAACAAAATAACACAAGGTCTTCAAACTTGGTATGCAAGTTGTTTACCACAAAACTAAGGTCAAGTCCGATTTTGGGTTCAGAGGTCCAAGGGATTCTAGAGTTATGCCCCTTGAAACTTTGAAATTTTACAAATTTTAGGGTTTCCGACTGATAACTTGTGAATGAAATGACGCATGTTCTTCAAACTTGGTATGCAAATGTTTACCATAAAACTCGGGTCAAGTTTGATTTTGGGTTCAGAGTTCCAACGGGTTCTGGAGTTATGCCCCTTGAAACCTTGAAATTTTGCGAATTTTAGGGTTTCCGACTGATAATTTGTGAACAAAATAACACAAGGTCTTCAAACTTGGTATGTAGCTTGTTTACCACAAAACTGAGGTCAAGTTCGATTTTCGAATCAGAGGTCCAAGGGGTTCTGGAGTTATGCCCCTTGAAACTTCGAAATTTTGAAAATTTTAAGGTTTTGTACTCATAACTTGTGAATGAAATAAAATTCTGTCTTCAAACTTGGTATGTAAATTGTTTACCACAAAACACAGGCTAAGTACAATTTTAGGTTCAACGGTATGCATAGTTCTGCAGTTATGCCCCTTTTAACTTAGAAATTTTGTGAAATGTGGTGGGGTATCATGTAATGCACCATTACTATTTTTAGATGTTTTGATTTGATCTGCACTGATGAATCATTAGTTGTCGAAATGCGCACATGCAAAAGCTAAACTGATAGTTAACTTCTGTATTTTGTTTTTTATATGGCAAAAGGAAATAAAATTATTGTATCGTCCATGAATGGAGAATTGTTTTACTACATTTATAGTATAATAAATCATACATCATACATGTTGAATGATTTTCATGTTTAGAATGCTTGTCAAAATCAGTGAATCCAAACAAACTTAAACTTAATCTGTGTCTTGTGGAAATAGATTTACGTAGCTTATACAAAATTAATATCTGCAAATGTTAAAAAAAATCGGAAAACTTATATTTACCAGAATTTTCAAAGTCCACGGCCCAAAACTCCGTCAAATCGTAGTGGACCGGAATTACTCACCCTTGTCCTAAAACTAATGGTTGTAGATTCATATAACAAATATTAGCTCAGTATCTCTAAAAGTATATAAAAAATCCGGAAAACCGAAATCTGATGACGGACTGACAAAGTGCAAACTAGAGTATGTGACAGTATGTGACAGACTGACAAAGTGTAAACTAGAGAATGTGATAGACTGACAAAGTGTAAACTAGATTCCCCTTCGACGATGCAGGAATTGGACTGAAAACGTCTGCAATTCATTTCAAAAGCAAGATTTTTTTAAATGTTTCATGCTAGGTGTCCTGCAAAGATAAGAAAACAAAACTTTAAATTTAGTCAGTTGCAATTTGAAACATTGCTACGTCCGTTTACCTTGCGACATTTCACATGAACATTTTCTTCATATGTTTGGCGTTTATCCGAGATTCTGTGATATTTGACTCTTCATTGAAGACGCCCTCTGTTTATTTCTTCACGCCTGCACCTGAATCGGTCATAAGGGGCTCCGGCTTCAGAGCTGCTGGGCGCGTCCCCAATTGGTGGATAGGGGAAATCCCCGTCTATGCGGGGTAGTCAGGTCATAATACGGAAAGCCTGACTGCGAACCATTGTAGCCAGACTATGAAGAAACGCCACGCTCCCTGCAGTATAAAGACCCCTTCTATATTGTCTAAGGAGAGCAGGTTTACTGGGACTCGTGTAAAAGGCTACATTTCCTGACCCAACCCATTTCCCCCCTTTCCAGAGACAATCAAAACATGTTCTACCTTTGTTTCTTTCTTTTCTTACTTGTATTTTTTTATTTGATTAACTTGTTCTCGTCCTGATATAGCTGAAAATATTGCTCACTGGACGTTAAACTCCAGCTTTTGAATCAATCCATCAATTATTTCTTCACTATAAGCCTACATGCAACTTACATTTTTTTTTTGGTTTCGAAATGAATTAATGTGATCTTGACTGAAGAGACATAAATTGTCGAAATGGCAATCTACAGAAACTAAATTTAAAGTAAGTTCGGTATCTAGCTATTTGGAACCGCCAAAATGAGAATGCTGCTGTTGGCTAAACTTCGATATTTAGTTATTTAAAAACCTCGAAAGCGAAAATGCTTTATTAATGATTCAAATTGAAAGAATGACCCGATCACGGCTTCGAGATATACTAGTTAATATTTTATTCATAAAAATCGACAAAATTGGCAGTTATAACCAGTCACTTCAATGTCAAACTAAGGTTGCATTTAATGAAATTTAAAATACAATTTATTGATTTAATATCTGAAGCATCCTTAACAAATGTTTACAGAATTGACATATTTATGAAAATAATGCCGAGGATCTTTCAAATAATAACGATTTATTGATCACCATTGTAGAACGAATGTAACGCCATTAGAAGACACAGAAGCCCTTTGTACTTATAGGTACTTGCTTAATTGTATTGTTCATTCTTTGTTTGAAATGATTAGACATGTTCATTGCATGACATCGACCAATTAATATGCTTAACGTATTGTATTGAAAAACGGCTCCGTATGCTTTCTGTGTAAATTTTTCTTAAGTTAACTTTTTTTCTCTTTAGTGGTATAGTTGCTGCCCTTCTTTCTTCTTTTCATATAACGAATTTACTTATCTTACTCGGTTGCAAATTACGCTCCCTTGCCGCAAAATATATTGATTCCAGCTATTTTTTTTCATGACGATTTATTCTTAATCCATCAAAATATAATTTCACACTAACGCTTTATGTTGACAACAAGAGTATAGAGGAATTTTATAACGATTCAGATACAAACGGTCTCTAAAAAGGTGCTTATTTGTCGTTAATTTGACACAATGTGTATATTATTTGTGATGGCGCAATGAAGAGATAGGGGAAAAATAATTCAGCAATCGATTATTTTTCCCGCATACGAATGGTGTTTCTGAATATGCGCGATGTTTGCCGAGTATCCATCTGCCTTTAAAGTAGATTTAAACGAGCTTTTAATGAACTGAACTAGATTAAAACGACCTGATCTAGATTTCAATGAACTGAATTAGATTTCAGTGAGTTGAACTAGATAAAAACGAACTGAACTAGATTTGAAAGACCTTAATTTAGCTTGTTAACTATTTTTTATTTCCTGATTGTGTCGATTTTGGCCGATTTCAATACAACAGTATTTTTTGTAGATTTCTTGAGGATAGGAAGTTTTGAAATTCTTATCGTAACGCCAATGTATAGGGTATCGTCACAAAACGGAAATAAATCTTGTCTGCGTAGCTTTAATATAACCAAGACTTCAAATACAGGGAAAACACTTCCTTTAGTTGAAAAATTTCTGAAAAGCTAACGAAATATCGATGTATGGACGCAATTTTTAACCTACAAATTTATTACTCCGATTTTATTCTGTTTCTCATTGTGATAATTGGCCGAGTATTTTAACGGATTATATCCTCTAAAATTTATTTGTTACTATAATCAAATAAGCATAAAAGTCCACAGAAAAAACATTTGTAACAAGTACTTTCTTACGTGGTCCGAATTTTTAAACCCTATGAAAAAGAAAACATGCAGAAGGTTTTAGAGATTATCTATGGTACTTGGAAGTCTAAATGATTTCTCAGCTGTATTAAGGATGTAGTAAGGTAAGGTTTTTGCAAGTTGTGAAAGTCATTCGGATATCTCTGATTTTATCCAATATTACTATGTAAAATATTTTGCCCCATTACACCCAATTTTCTAGTCATCAAAGTCTTCAGAAACTCATTTTAAGTCAGTAAGCAAGATTTTATTAGATTGTAGATTTTCCTTCCATGTGAAACAAATTAATATTGTGTCCATGCTATACTAAGGTAAAAGTCCAAGAGAGCCTTTCCCGCCATTTTTTAAATTTGCGAAATATCCTGAAAACAAGGCCCATAACCTATCAATATTTTTAGCTGACTTTATTCCTTTAACAATGATCTTTCCATTTAGGGTATCAATTTAAAATCGTAGATTTTTAAAATTTCACCTTACTACATCCTTAAGCACGACTCTTTCTTCAAACTTATAGGTTGCAATGGTTTTTGAATTGCATTTACGTGTATTTCTCATGATACTGGATCAGGATAATTTAATAAACAATGAAAGGATATGGAGTATATGCACATCAGACATAGTCTGTACAAATACATGGTAGAACAAAGTAATTGAACAACGTTTTTATTGTTATTTTTATCTTCATGTCACCATGAGGCCTTCAACAATGAGCTTTGCTCATACCTCATAGTAAGTTCAAGACAGCCCTTGCATGTTGCACTGGTTTGAGCGGAATTCATTGCTAATTATCGAATATCTCCACATCAATGTTTTATCTAGCTAATGGATGTTGGATCTTAAATAAACATAAAATGAAATGGCCAAGCTCTCTTATGTTAAAGTCATTACATCTTTGAAGAGGTGTGGGTGTTAATAACTTGCAAACACCACTGTTCCCATTCCACTATCCAAGCTGTTAGTTAGGTAAAGTAAGTGAGAACTGAACCGTCAATCAAAAGAACGAACAATCCATGGACAACGGCAAAATCAGACACACTAAGAAACAAGGACACCACTTGAGTACGGGATAAAAAAAAAAATGAAGACATACATACAGATGAACAACAATAAAAACCATGGGTGAGATCAGGTGTACCGGTAGAGTAAGCATCTTCTGCTTCTTAACAGACATCCGCCGTGTTGTACATGTCAACTCCAGTAGTAAAGCCGAATCCGATAGAGGAAAAACAAACTTTAGTTGTAGAGGGAAAGATCTGTTGTCATCTGGGAAACAGCTATCCCAAAGAACACACCATCATTCACTATTAAAAAGTCAACAAGGCAAAGCATAGTTTGTCAGTAAAAGGTTTACCTTATAGAAAACCTATGTTTCTTTCAATCTAATATTAAGATGAAATTGACAATCATTGTCGTCGTTGTCTATCAGCACATAATTCGTCCATTTAAAACAAAGATATACAGTTAACTAAATACCGAAGTTGCTGTGAATTTATTTTCTGCATATGCCAACTTATGTCTCTTCAGTGCAGATAAAATCTAAACGTTTGGAAGACCATAAAATCAAATATGTTTTAACAACTGATAGAGAACAAAACCCAATATGATCTAAATGAAAAGCAAAAATTATCTAAGGACAGAGCTTTGCGTGAGGGAGATACTCCTTAGTTTTCAACAAAATTTACAAAAATTTAGAAATTGCAAGATTAGAAATGAAATCGGCTTTCGGGTCAGCACCGAAGTACTGACTACTGGGCTGGTGAATACAGTCCACCAGCAGAGGCATCGACCCAGTGGTAACAATTAACTAAATACTAAGATGATATTTATGAGTGTCATATTGATCGCCAAAATAGGCCTGGTATTTCAGTCGACTTCGTTTTGTACCATGGTGTCATGTATATCAATATTCCAGTGACGCTCTAAAAAGACTTGGACAGTGCAAAAATATTAAATAAATAGAAATAATATGTTTGTTCTACTCGAGTTTTGGGCCTAAATTTACTTTAAGGGTCCCGACATTTTTGGAATTTACTTTGGGGGTCCCACCACATAATTCATTGTTTTTTGCATGCTTTTAAAAATGTCATTGTTTTTTTATTTACCGGCACCCATTTCCCATACGTTTTACATATTTGTCGTTGTTTAAACCCTCAAAATTTGCATTCACAAGCCGGCTTTCTTTCGTTGGCGTAGTTGTTTTTCCTCCGATGTCGCCATATTGGATCGAGTGCGCATGCGTTCGGAAAACCCCGGGAATCGCTGTTTACATTTTGTATGACGTCATTCGACAGTTGTGGGGATTTCGTTTTGGAATTCTCTTATCCGGCGTGACATCACAAAGCTGAATTGACCAATCAGATCAGTCGATTTTAATCTTGTACCCCAAACATAGGCGGTGACGCGATCGATGTTTTCTTACGTGATCTATGTAAAAAATCGATATTTTAAATTGCAATATGTTCGGTGTTATAATACCTACGATCTTGAAATTCGGATATGATGTTTATATTGATGTTCCAAATGCATATGGTGAATAAAAGGATATAATAATCCGAGTTTCATTAAAATATCTTGAAAAATGAATGAAAAAATCAAAGTTGAGGTTACTTAGATATATAGTGAAATGTGGTCATTTTCACCTCCTCCACAGGTAAAGTGCCCGGATGTCCGGATAAGAGAATTTGTGGAATGCAATGGATTTTTTCAGTTTTTTTCAAACAATTGCAACATTGTCAAGTTGCATTAGCTGGATGCGGACAAATGGTCTTCTAAAGAAAGCAAAATTTTGCAGTGACTGCAATATTTGGTGCTCACAAGTGAAACAGTCTGATAAAGTAGATGGATATGTATTCAGATGTTCAAAATGCAGGAAAAAATTTTCAATTCGTCAAGACAGTTTTTTTGTTGGATCCCACCTGCCTTTACGGACTATTCTGTTAATTATGTACATGTTTATAATGGAAACCCCAATTAAAATTCTGATGAAGATGATACCAGGAACCTCCAATAAGACAATAGTAGACTGGTTTAACCTATGCAGAGATATTTGTAGGTAAGAAATTACACAATTTCAATTTAAGCATTTTCAAATAACTTTTTGCAGAGATATTTAAAGATAAGATTTTGTTATAAAATGGCACATATTTTATATTAATTTAAAAATTAAAGAAAATATCAAAATAAAAAAACAACAACAAACAAACAAAACAAACAAAAAAAAAAAAGAAAAAAAGATCTAACCTTACCCGAACTCTAACCCCAATCCTTTACCAATACTATAACCCCAACCCCTTTAGCAATACTCTAACCCTAACCTTTTTAATATAACCCTAAACCATCACCATAACCTTACACTAAACCTAAGGATATAACCAAACAAAATGTGTTCAACATACACATTTATATATTTTTTAACCATTTTTCAGTTGGAGAATCATAGCAGACGAAATTCAGCTTGGTGAAGGAGAGAATGAAATTGTAGAAATCGATAAATCCAAATTTGGACGGAAGAGAAAATATGCTAAAGGAAACACGAGGAACCAAGAAGGGACCTGGATATTCGGAATGATTGAACGTGTTAGGCAAAGAGTTTTTATTTTTGCTGTGGATGATAGAAAAAGAGAAAGCTTACAGCCGCTAATTACAAAACATATTAAAGTTGGAACAACGGTTCATTCAGATGAATTTTCCACTTATTTTAACTTGTCAGAACTAGGATATACACATAAAACTGTGAATCATTCGGTGGAATTTGTGAATGAAGATGGCATCCACACTAACACTATAGAGGGATTTTGGGGAAACTCAAAACAACATTTTAAACAGATTCGTGGTGTTAGCAGAGCTTTGTTAGGACCTCATTTAGATGAAATTATGTACAGATGGAACTACAAAAATGTGGATCTAGTTCAAAAGTTTTTTCACGATTTTACCGCTAAATACAATGTGAATTGTGATTTACCAAAAGATCCCATAAAACTTGCTACTATGCCAGAATATGTTTTCACTTAGCTTTAAATTATCACAAGTGTTGTGATTTTGTTCATTAAATATTTATTGCAGCAAATAGTACTACATTTTTTCAGCAACAATATTGGAATCCCCTAAAGTAAATTAGTGCTATAATGCCTTCATTTACTTTAAGGGTCCTACACTCTATATACATGAAAAAAACACATCAAACTGCTTTATAATATATGGGACCCCTAAAGTAAATTAGTGCTATAATGCCTTCATTTACTTTAAGGGTCCCACACTATATACACATCAAACTGCTTTATAATATATGGGACCACTAAAGTAAATTAGTGCTATAATGCCTTCATTTACCTTATGGATCCCACACTATATATACATGAAAAAACACATAAAAAATGCTTTATGATATATGGGACCCTCCATTTTTTCTAGGATGAGTTGGGACCCTTAAAGTAAATGAAGGCCGAGTTTTGTAATATCATGTACTTTATTGACATTAATTTTTTGCAGCAGCTTTATTTTCGTACTCTTAAGCATACAAACATACGTTATATTAAATTAAGTATGGCAATCCCGACTCCCTTTCATTGGTTGCACCTTTCATCATTTTCCTACTTGAATTACAAATTTGGTGTACGCAAAATCGATTTTCAGCCAATTAACGCTTTCGTCGGACAATATAATATTTTTAGGTACACTCTACACACAATGCGTTAGTTCGCAAAGGATTAATTTTCCATTATCACCCTTAAATTTATGATGTTTAAACATAAGTTGTTCGAAACCTAGAATAAGTCTCTGAATGTTCATCTGTATGTATGTCTTCATTTTTCTTTTTTGTCCTGTACTTAAGTGGTGTCCTTGTTTCTTAGTGTGTCCGATTTTGCCATTGTCCATGGATTGTTCGTTCTTTTGATCGACGGTTCGGTTCTCACTTACTTGATTTATTATACGCCTATAAAGAAGCTAGCCGCGACACATTTAATAAAAATGCTTCATCATTTTTTAACTGGAAAAACATTAAATGGCTGGAGAGTTGATAAAATGACGAGAAAAAAATCACGTGAGGTTTCAAGCCTATTAACAGCTCTAAAAGATGATCTTCGTGCTTCCGATAAAATATAGTGCGCAAGTTTCTTTCATAATGGTATACATTGTGTATTTAAGTTAAGTATTTCTTCATTTTCTTGAGTTGAATATTGTGTTGTTACAATAAATTGAAATCAATATGCATGTTTATCTTATATTGCGTCTCAGATCAACGCGCTTGCCGCGCAGTAATTTGTGAAAGAAGAAAATAATATTTGTTAACCTGTGACATGTTATTGCATATTTATAGCAATGATATCGACATGCATACGAAATCACACAATCCGATTATTTCCACTTATTACGGAATAACTTAATACATGCAATGACATGATTAAGGCACTGAATCTTTTGCTAGACAACATTTTTGTTCGTTTCGGCAACATCGTCTATCAACAGGTCATTGGAATTCCAATGGGTACAAACTGTGCACCTCTCATTGCAGATCTTTTCCTGAAAAAAAAGTACAGGATAGAACCATACATAACAGTGATAAACTTATTTCAATTTTCAACGATAACAGCAGGTATATCGACGATATCCTTACTATTGACAATCCCCAGTTTTTAGACTATGTCGACCTCATTTTCCCACAAGAACTGAAACTTAATAAAGCAAACAATGATTCTAAATACTGCCCATTTCTATATCTAATTATCACCATTGATTCTGGAAAAATTAAAACTAAAATTTACGATAAAAGGGATGATTTTGATTTCACTATTACTAATTTCCCTTTTCTTGATGGCGACGTTCCTGCAGCACCATCATACGGGGTGTATATATCTCAACTGGTACTATTCGCACGCGTCTGATCTACTCTTGACGACTTTAATGAACGTAATCTTACTATCACATCCAAACTAATACAACAAGGTTACAGATAACACAGATTGATAAACACATTTAAGAAGTTTTATAGAAGATATGAACATTTGGTATCTAAGTAAAATGCGACTCGAAAACAGCTTATTACTAAAGGCATTTCTCACCCTCGTTTTTATACGCCCGTCTTCGACGGGACGTATTATGGTATACCGGTGTCCGTCCGTCCGTCCGTCCGTCCACACGTCGTACTCTAACTAGAGAACGCTCTGAACATTTTTCTTGAAACTTTGCAGGATTGTTGGGTATGACGGNAGAAAGCTCCCTATCGTTTTATTTTGTCGTCGGATTTTTCGTTCCAGAGTTATGGGACTTTGATTATTTGAAAAAAGCTTGAAATTGCAATTTTCGTCCACATGTCGTACTCTAACTAGAGAATGCTTTGATCATTTTTCTTGAAACTTTGCAGGATTGTTGAGTATGATAAGGGGAAGCTCCCTGTTGTTTTATTGTGTTGTTGGTTTTTTCGCTACAGAGTTATAGGACTTCGATTATTTCAAAAAAGCTTGAAATTGCAATTTTCGTCCACATGTCGTACTCTAACTAGAGAACACTTTGATCATTTTTCTTGAAACTTTGCAGGATTGTTGGGTATGACGAGAGGAAGCTCCCTATCGTTTTATTTTGTCGATGGATTTTTCGTTCCACAGTTATAGTACTTTGATTATTTCAAAAAAGTATGAAATTGCAATTTCTGTCTACACATCGATATTCTTTTATTTTAAGACATCACTACCCCTAAAACAATATACATTTTTGACTGTTTAACATCAGATGAAATAATTGATATATATCGGAAGTCCCTTGTCATGTTTGTTCATATGGAGTTTTTAATTTCAAGAATCATTTAATCAGTTTGCTTTAAAGTTGGGACGGGCGTATCATGCGCTCTTGGCGCAGCTGTTTATTACGGAAATGTTGTTAAAAATGTCAAAAAAATGATAAAAAATCCACAAGAACTGGGACTTAACATACATTCTTTACATAATAGGGGATATTGACCGGATATACTTCATGATTCCGTTAAATTGGCTTTGGGGTCCAATGACTGAAGATTTTACAATTATACTGGCCTCTCACTGATACTGCCGATGTCTACTGAAATCCATGATGATTCTTTACCAAATCTTTCGGGAAGTATTGAATTTGATTATTATTCCGTAGTGTGATAGTGTTTTACTAGCAGGCTAGGCTACTTGAGCTAGCCGGCAGTTTAGCGGCGAGCACTCCTCGACCCATCTTTCTAAATTACGTTTTGTTTATTCTTTCCTTTTCAAGATTGTGGTCTTGGAGTTAGTGGTCTACCTGTATTGGGTTTTATTTGTATGTTTATTACACTATAGGGAAACGGGATAGAAAAAGGGGAGGTTTGGGTACCCATAAACCGGTTATACCCCACCGCTGGCTGTTGCCAGTGCCGGTAATTTTACGTGTCAGTCTTGCTATATCGACAGGCGATCTTTGAATAAAACTATGAACTATCAATGGCTATCCCGAGTTCCTATCGTTATCTATGTTTGTATTTTGTCATTTTATTGTTTTTCTTGTGCAGTTCCCTGGTTGATTGTGGCATGTGATTGCAATGTTCGGCCATTGTAAGTGTTTCCTGTTATCTTCCTTTCATTAATGCAGACGTATGCAGCAGTTCTTTGGATGACTACGAATTTTTGCCACATGTAGATTTTCAGAGCTTTCCAGTTTCAGCTCCATCGGAGCTTTGATTATTTCTAATTATCTCAAGACCACCTTGGATTTTTAAATAAACATGTATACAGTTCACGCAATCGCATTTTTCTGCAGACATTTTTATGCAGACCTGTGACGGAAAATGGATCAAATAGAATATTAAGTTCATATTCTGATCCGAAGCATTCTCACTTCTGTGTAAACACAGCACTTAAAGATGAATTATCATAAAAGTAATGTTCACACTATCGTACAGTGTTTTGTTATATATTATACAAGATTTACATTAAATATTTATTAACTTCAGAAAAATAAGAAAATAATCAATTTATTTTTATCCAATATTGCCAATTATAATCGCCTACGTGATATTAAAAAGACTCAGAATTATATGGAAAGTGTTAGCGCCACTAATTGTCAGATTTTCATTTTGGTATATTTAACGCTGATGCTAAAATCTGTCAAAGCTATTTATTGCGATCTGCAATATTAACGTTCGACCTGTCCCGGAATCGGATTGTAGAAAGTCTTTCTATGGAGTTGACGAACATGTCCCCATGGGATGGATACGGAGGGGAATGTCCCGTCTTTGCGGGGTTGTCGGGTCATAATACGGAAAAGCCCGACTACGAACCATTGTAGACACATTCTGTGTTGACACGCTTCGTTCTATGCACTATATTGATACCTTTTACACATCTCATACAAGTGCAATGTCGCTGGGGTCGTATAAGAAGGCTAAATTTCCTGCCCCTACCCATTTCCCCCTTTTCGGTGGCAATCAAAACTCGTTGCCACAGTTGTCTCTTTCTCTTTACATTTTTCTTCTTTTACTATGTAATTTTTTTTGAATTTATTAACTTGTTCTTGTCGTGATTAAGCTTAAATACTGCTCATTGTATTTGTATCAGTATCAGTCAATTTTTCCCTGAATTTTGTACTGTTTCCCGTTGTTATCTGTAAACTAATTTACAATTTTACACTGAACAAGACGGCAGTAAAAGATGTAAAGCTAAGAAATGCGCACTGTGTAAACATATGATAGAGGGAACGGAGTNCACAGTTGTCTCTTTCTCTTTACATTTTTCTTCTTTTACTATGTAATTTTTTTTGAATTTATTAACTTGTTCTTGTCGTGATTAAGCTTAAATACTGCTCATTGTATATAAAATTCTAACTAATCAATCAATCAAAACTCTCCAAACTATCAATTCTGATCTGTCTTAATGTTCTCACCTGCAGGATTCTAACGACACACTAGAACAAGAATTTTTTCTAAAATACAAAAATATCAAAGTAGCAAGAACTTTTTTTAAAATTTTGATGATTCAACATGAAAATACCAAGTGCACAAGTTCATATGTTATTCAATAGTCTAACAATATTTGAAGAAGATATTCTGAAGAGGGTTAACCACCAGGTTAAAATTATCCGATTCGGGTACCTAAGTATTAAATTATCACAGTAGCCGTAACTTTTACATACTTTGATGAATCAATATGATATAGGTGCACATGACTCTTAGCATTCTTTTAATCTTGAAATTATATATATATATATATATATATAAAAACTCTAAAACCATCTTCCAAACGTTTCGGCTTTATTAGCCTTCATCAGCGGAAGTACAACATGGTGAATGGCATTACATTACATTACATGGAAACATGNTAAAATTCTGCGGGAAGTAAAAGAATGTTTTTGGATAAAAAAACTAAAAATGTATGAAAAACCAGGTCTAAATACAAAAATTACGGAAAGACATTGACTCGGAAACAGGGGAGGGGAACAATTTTATAACGTCACAATAATTACGTCATGTTTCCATGTAATGTAATGTAATGCCATTCACCATGTTGTACTTCCGCTGATGAAGGCTAATAAAGCCGAAACGTTTGGAAGATGGTTTTAGAGTTTTTATAATNGTATTTAGACCTGGTTTTTCATACATTTTTAGTTTTTTTATCCAAAAACATTCTTTTACTTCCCGCAGAATTTTATCACCATTAACTTTTTCTATTCCCATAACCTTAAAGTCATCAACCGTGTGATTATTTTGACAAAAGTGATTCGCAACAGGGTCATCTACTTTTTGTGTCCGTATTTTTGAAAAATTCAAAAGCATCCTTTGGTACAAAGTATCTCCTGTTTGGCCTACGTATATATGCTCCTGACATTTTCCGCAATATATGTAATAAATAATTCCCGTTGTTTTACAGTCAATTTTTCCCTGAATTTTGTACTGTTTCCCGTTGTTATCTGTAAACTAATTTACAATTTTACACTGAACAAGACGGCAGTAAAAGATGTAAAGCTAAGAAATGCGCACTGTGTAAACATATGATAGAGGGAACGGAGTTTACAGATAACAACGGGAAACAGTACAAAATTCAGGGAAAAATTGACTGTAAAACAACGGGAATTATTTATTACATATATTGCGCAAAATGTCAGGAGCATATATACGTAGGCCAAACAGGANTATATATATATATATATATATATATATATATATTAAGAAGGGTCTGTGAGATAAGCTTTTGACACATTTTGCTGTATAGATTCTAACTGTAAATAGTGATTTGTTCTCTATCAGTTTATTTACATCTCCCTCATGCAAAGCTCTGTCCTAGGCTGATTTTGACCTTCATTTAGATCATATTGTTGATTTGTTCTCTGTCAGTTTTTTTAACATCTGTGTGTTTAGGTACTAACAGATGTTAAGATTTTAACTGCACTGAAGAGGCATAAGTTGTTGAAATGGCCATACGCAGGATTTGAATTATACAGAAAGTTCGGTGTTAAAGTTATTTGTTACCACTGGGTCGATGGTTCTCCTAGTTGACTGTTAGTCTCTGAGGGTATTCACTCGCCCAGAAGTCAGTATTTCGTTGCTGACCCAAATCCGATTCAATTTGAAACTTGCAATATCTGAATTATTTATAAATTTTTGTTGAAAATAAGGGGTATCTCCCTCATGCAAAGCTCTGTCCTTAGCTGATTTTGGCTTTTAATTTAGATCAAATTGGTGATTTGTTCTCTATCCGTTTTTTAACATATTTGTTTTAGGGTCTTAATTCCAAATGTTTAGATTTTATCTGCACTGAAGAGACATATTTTGTCAAAATGGCTATATGCAGAATTTAAATTAAACAGTAAGATCGGTATTTAGTTATTTTTGCAAACTGTAGCCATTTCACCTTCATGGGGATCTTTCTAGTTTTATGAAATCGGGTATGTTTGAAAGTATTTGCCGGTTGTATTTTAAGGGGACAAGTATAACAGGTTTGTTCTGCAAATGCAGTGTTAACCGTTTAAATATTAAAATTTCTATCTAATGGGTAAAAATATTGAAACTGTGTGGAGTTATACCACATTTCATGCAATGTCATGATGATTGCTTCAATGCTTCTGGTTCAAGAGCAGATTCTCTGGAGGTCGTGTAGAAGGCTGAATTATTTCCTGTCCCTATCCAATTCTCCCCATTCCAGTAGCTATCAAAGCGAGTTACCCTGTAGTCGCTTTCACTTTTATCACTTTTCTCTTTTACCTTTATACACGTACGTTTAATTGATTACTTTATTCTCGAACTGATACCGTATGGCTTGAATATTGCTCACTGGACGTTAACTCTAACTCATCAATCAATCAACCCAATTTTTGGAATAGATTCAATTGATTCGCAAAATCGGACAGGTCATACAAAAAAAATCGAGGGAGATGAACATAACTTTCTGAACTGAAATGAATTATAGCAAAATAAAACTAGTCAAGGGGATCAATATTCTGGAAGCAACAAATACGTAGGAAATCGACCAGGCTGCAAAATGTAGTAATATATTATAACCAATACCAGGTCGTTCTAAGAAATTTACTTGTCCCTAGCAGTATGTCAAAAAAACATACCCGCAAAGTGGAGGAATAACTGTACATGCCAGTCAAAGATGACCAAATCAAATTTCAGTTTATTTCAGTTTTGCTTTCTTTTCACACTTTACATAAGTTTTCTGTGTTCTTTCCTGTCCATAGTACCAATTTGTCCGCAATTAATTCTAAACAATTTTGTTTGATCAAAATTTTAACATCCATATGCTGTATACATTTGGGATGTCAATTAATTAGAAATCAAACAATTCCAAATGCTCATTGGTTATATAATGTCTGTAGTTAAACATTTTCATGGCACTGAAATGATGTTATCACGTCCGTTTGCTATTTACATTTTGCCTACAGGAAGATTGCAATAATATCGTTGACCCAGTGGACTTCTTGTGCATGTTGTGGAAAAACCAAGAATAATAGACAAATTATACATGCGTCAATTACCATTTAATTGCACATTTCCTGCAGTCTCAGTTACTGCATATGAAACATATAAGGACTTTCAAAGACCTAGACGATGCGAATGATATGCAATGATTGTTGACTGGACAAATCGTTAATCGATTATATACAATATAACTATCGAGTCAGAGTAAAGTATGGAAAGATTTTTTATAGGCTCACCTGGCTTTAGCCAGGTTGAGCATTTTGCCATCACTTGGCGTCCGTCGTAAACTTTTTTTTCAAAAATCTTGTCCTCTGAAACTACTGGGACAATTTTAACCAAACTCGGTCTTTATCATGGCAAGGGTATGTAGTTTCAAGAAAACCAAACAACATGGCCGCTGTTACTTAAAAATGAACAAGGGGGTAAATTGCAGTTTTTGGCAAATAACTGGAAAACCGTTACATATCTCGAAAATCTGACATGAATAAATTGTTCAGAATGCCAAAATCTATCCGCCTTGCAATTTTGAAGGAAACAAAAGCCGTCTCGGAGTTGGAGCTCTTTTTCCGTAAATGTTCAAAATTGATGCATTTTTTATTTAAAAACTGTAACAGATAGAGGTGAAGTTAAAAATGGATAAATATTCAGCATATAAAGGTCTACCCATATTGAAATTTTGAAGAAAATCCAAAAGCCTGTGTAGGAGTTATTGCCTCTTTTCCACCATATTTTTTTGAATACCATAAGGTTTATGGGTTATTTCCCTTTAAATATTGTTTTGACATTTTCTCTGGATAACTTATCTCCATTAAGTTTTAGAGAAATCTTCTGCTATCACTTCATTTAAAAATATTCCTTCCATCATCAAGAGCAAAAAAAAGTGTTTTTGTACAATTTTTTACATTTTTTTTTACAAAAATAATTTCATAATCGTTACCTTATTTCACATCATAATAACTTTTCTACATAAAGTATATTGCAGTTTCCAGAATATTATATCAACCAAATATATTGCTTACAATTGTAATGCAGCATCTTCTAGGCTGCATTACCTATATAGACTGTTGTAAAGTAACAAAGTTTTAAGTTCTCTGTAAGCATAAAAAAAAAACTTGGAAATGGGGGGTCTCCGATTTTGATGAAATTTTGTATATGAAGGCCATTTGTAATCCTAACAACAAAAAAATATTTGTTTTTCCATTTTGAGCAGTGGTTGCTATGGTAACCGGTCATGCCCAAATATGGCGTCAAAAATGCTCTCAGAATGGCAAAAACGAGTGAAATCTAAGTAAGTTGTAAAAGAAAATACAAATTAACTGGAGTTTAATTACCATATCAATGATAAGATAATGGCTCAGTGTTACATCTAAAACAAAAAAGCAACAAAATTACTTAAATCTAAAATTGGTTACCATGGCAACAAAAATCACTAAAAATGACAATTTCCAGATATTGGGAAAATGGCCAATTTTGTCCCTTTTTAAGTGTCGATTACGAAAAATTGCATGCGATAGAAATTAATTGAACATACTGAACTTGCAGTTCAATATATTATCTATAAAATATCAAAAAATAAAAGAGGTGTTTTTCCGTTCATCTAAAATAAATAATTTTGAAATTAGCTGCAATAGTAGTTTTCATATTTTTGTCAAACCCCCAAAATAACTATTTTGACTTGTATTTCAGTCCCTCTTCAGCAGATTATATTGATATTGAGTTTATTGGTCTATATCAAAATGCGAATGCTTTGTAAAGCTAAGCATATGATATGTGACCTTGACATACCATCCCAAGGTCATGAAACTTAAATTTTCAAGGTTATTTTTTTGTAAAAAAAACCATTGAAATCTGTATTTCGACTAATATGTCAGCCTCTTTTCAATAGTTATTTTGAAAATGAACATGCTTTGTATATCTTAGTTTATGCTATATGACCTTGACATACCATCAAGGTCATGAAACTCAAATTTTCAAGGTTTTGGCCACAAATATTCTCATTTCATAGGATATGCCAGGTATAACCTTCTTGTGACATTTAGCTAACAACCAACAACCATACGGATGTTTGACCTTGAACTTTGAAGGTCAAAAGATAAGAATCAAGGTCATTATTTACCTATAAGATCAAATATTGCTACCACATGCATGTTTTACCGTTTGTTTTTTTTCTATGTATTTATTTTACATATACTCTGGTTTATAAGAATACTACACAGCTAGTGGCACATTTTACCAGCATTTGTTGTTTATAGACTTACAGAAAGAACAAAAACACAATCGAATGCTCGCAAACCCAACAGTGACCTTAACAGAAACTTTATCCTTGGTCCTTCCTACTGAAAATATATGTTAAGGTGACCTAATTATGGTATTAAATTGGCTACTTCCTAAGATCTATCACTGAACAAACATCATTCCTCTATGACCCTTAGTTACTGAATTATTGATTGTATCAAAAACAATTGAATATGTGGAGCCATACTTATGAGCTTGTCTAAAACAGTTGTCACATAACACAGTGTCATATAATAGAGATGTATCTCGCCTTGCAGCGCCACCTGATCAATAACTAATATTTGAAGCAACCTACATGTATTAAAATCAATTAAGTGTAATTTTATAATTTCATTAATGTGAAAAATGTATGTCAGAAAACCTAATTTTGGTATAGATAATGAGTACCACATACTATGCATTCACTTAACAAATATCTTCCACCAACCATTGTAGTGTGAGATATGACCCTAAATTGATAATTTAATAGTCATTTTTGGGAAAATGTAGACCGAGCCAATTGTATTTTGATACTGTTAAAGATACATTCAATGGCCAAATATCATTAACTTACCACTTGTAGTTGCTCAATTATGGACCTTAGCAGATAAATTAATGGCAACGTCAAAGCTACTCTGTTGGAATTAGGGATAAAGATTCATGTCTGACGTTATGCAAGCTGACCTATGTCAAGAACATACGCATTGCACTGGCATTAATTCCCAATAGTTGGCATTGTTGTTTGCCTTACATCTTTTTTTAAATTCATTTCCTTTAAAAGATTATGAAACATAAGCCAAATATGACATTTCTCCACGTTATTTATTTATTTTTTTTTGTTATGGCAGAGCTATGCAGTACAGATATTAAAGTAGACGTACTTTGTAAATTTCAAACGGTTTATCTAATAAATTAACTAGAAGCTTTGAGACTGAGCCTGAATAGGGCCTAATTGCAAGCAATGTTCTTCACTGACAGCTATGGTGTATGTCAGGTATATTCGAAACAGCAATTTCTGTAAGAAACCTTCCATAAATGAAGGAAAGATAAAAGCCAAGAAACACTTGTAATGGCCGAACATGCCACAATCAACCAGCAAACTGCACATATAAAATGACAAAAGACAAACATAGATAACGATAGGAACTCGGGATAGCCGGACTAGGTTCCGGCACTAGCAACAGCTAGCGGTAGGGTTAAACCGATTTATGGGCACCCAAACCTCCCCTTTATCTATCATAAATTGCTGTACAGTTTGGTTAAATTTGCTTCGAAATTTTCAGAGCAGATCATAATATAAAAACGATGATTTTTCCTAAGAGTCCAATGTTAAACTATGTTTGAAACATGTGTACATATATCTAAATTTACTGATTTTTATGCAACTTTGGTATTTTTGTATTCCGCACTGGCAGTCATATACTTTATCGGATTCAAATGAAATAGGCAATTTTATGTATAGGACCTTCCATACATCCTTCCTGCAAAGATTGCTTGAATTGGGTTCAGTGGTTTCAGATGAGACAATCACAACATGAATTTCCCCAAGGGTTCAGTGTTAAACTAACTTTCACGCTTACGGCCGATTGTTTTGTCACATTCGGCTGAAATGAGCAATCTTTGTCAAGAACCTTCTGTTTATAATTCGAATGCTGTTTACTTAAATTTGCTTAATATTTTCAGATCAGATAATGAAGTGAGGATTTTTGTATAGGATGCAATATTAAACTATGTTCTGCACTGGTGGCCATGCTTGTTTTTTTGCAGATGGTCAAATTTTCATCTGCTCCAACTGGAATGAGCAATTTTTGTGAAGAACATCGAAAGCATCACCGACTCATGTAAAGTTTGGTTTCAGTAGTTTCACAGGAGATGACAAAAATATGCTTTTCACATACGATCCAATGCTAAACTATGTTCACTGCTTGGGTCATGTGTTTGTTGGGTCCAAACCAAACGGGCAATTTCTAACAGGAGGCTCTCAAGAGCCTGTATCGCTCACCTGGTCCTTGATTTACATAGACATTTTGTTAAAAAGCCAATATACATATATATAATTAAACTATAGTTCCAATATGCCCAATACGTTTAAGAGGAGAAGACTGCTGTTAGTGTTCCCCATGGGGTCCAATGTTAAACTATGTTCCCTGCTGGCAGCCATCTTGGATAAAGTTGGAACCTGAAAAAAAAATTTTTTTGAGGGGTCCACATAAAGACTATTTTAACCAAGTTTGGTTCCATTGCTCAGTAGTTTCAGAGGAGAAGATCTTTGAATGTGTTTTCCCATAGGGTGCAATGTTAAAACTATATTTCCCGTTGACAGTCATCTTGGAAATCATGCTGACCTGAAATACACCTTTTTTGTAAGGGACCACCAAAGGACTATTGTGGCCAAGTTTGGTTCCAATTGGCCCAGTAATTTCAGGCGGCCATGTTGGATATAACACAAACCTGAAAAACACCTTCCAAATAAGGAACCATCCAAGGACTATTGTGGCCCAGATTGGTTCCAATTGGCCCAGTAATTTCAGAGGAGAAAATCTTTGAACATGTTTTCCCATAGGGTCAAATGTTAAACTATATTCCCAGCTGGCAGCCATCTTGGGTATAGCGCAAACCCAAAAAACACTATTTTTATTAAGGAAGTACCCAAGGACTGTTGTTACCAAGTTTGTTGCCAATTGGCTTAGTAGTTTCAGAGAAGATCTTTGAATGTGTTTTTCCCATAAGGTCTAATGTTATAACTATGTTTCCCGCTGGCGGCCATATTGAATATCGCACGGACCTGAAAAACACTTTTTTTTGTAAGGGATCACCAAAGAACTATTGTGGCCAAGTTTTGTGCCAATTGGCCAAACCTCCCCTTTCTCTATACTTTCCATTTCCCTATAGTATAATAAACATGCATATAAAACCAAATACAGGTAGACTACTAACTCAATGACCACTATCTGTAAAGTTTGGTTGAATTGCCTTGAGTTTCAAGATATGATTTTCCCATAGGACCCTACGTTAAACTTTGTTCCGTGCTTGCAGCCATGCTTTTGTCATATCCGACAAAAATGAGCAATATTTGTAAAGGACCTTCCATAAATCATTCCAATACTGTTTAGTTAAATTCACAAGAACAGTTTTTATATGACCGCAAAAAATTTTGCAATCGTATTACTGTAAACTGGGAAATTTTCGCGCCGTCTTTAAATCGCGGTAAATTGACAGGATTTTAGTTTGCGCAGTTTTGAATTCGCCCCGCCGAATTCTTCACCATTGACATTTATATTCGCGTTTTTTTTTCTGCACTTTCATTCCAAACGCGAAAATCGCGAAAATTTCCTGGTTTACAGTATGGTATGGCGCAGTCGTCGTTGGCGTCAGAGTCTGTGGATGTCATTACTTTGGTTCTAGTGGACGAATCATTTCAAATTTTAGTGTAAGGTTTTTGGCACAAGCTTAAGCCCGGGTTTTGAGTTAGGGTTCTTAGCCTTGCACGTTTACAAAAAGGACAAAAAAGGCGTAAAATTGGATATTTTTGAATCTGTGGAGAGCATAAATTTGGTTCTAGTTGACACATCATTTTCAAATTTTAATGTGATGTTTCTTTGCACATGCTGAAGCCTGGGTTTTAATTTCAAGAAGTTCCTTGCCCCGCCCGTTTCAGAAAAAGGGTAAAAAGGGGTTAGATAAACCATTTGAAATAAACAAAGTACATCTACTTTAATAATTGTATTCAACAGTTCAATAGAAAGAAATGGAACAGTTTGCTTATGTTTCATTATCTTTTGATGAAATTGAAATAAAAAACAAGAAGCTCTCAAGAGCATGCATTGCTCACTTGGACCCTGGCTTACATAGATAGTCTTTGTTAACCCTTTCCTTTCTTTAGACGCCTTTTGACGTCTTTAGCCCCATTTTAGGGCAATAGGAGGGTATTGAAAGGGGAAAGGGTTAAAGGATCTAAATTAACCTATGATTGAACTTGCCTAGTGGTGTCTCAGAGGACAAGAACTATAAATGTGTTTCAATTGGATCCAAGTTTGGTTCCCTTTTCTGTAGGGGACCATCCAAGATCTACTGTTGCCAAGTTTGGTCTCTGTTGGCTGAGCAGATGCAGAGAAGATCTTTGAATGTTTTTTCCCATAGGTTCAATGTTAAAACAAAGTTTCCCAGTGGCGGCCATCTTGGATATTGCACAGACCCGAAAAAACACTATGTAAGTAACCACGAAAGCACTATTGCGGGCAAGTTTTATCCATATAGGCTCGCAAGTTTCAGAGGAGAAGATCTTTAATTTTTTTCTCATAGGTCCAATGTTAAAACTGCATCCCACTGGGAGCCATCTTGAATATAGTGCAGACCTGAAAAACATCCTTTTTGCAGGGGACAACCAAGGACTATAGTTGCAAAGTTTGGTTCCAATTGGCTCAGCAGTTTCAGAGAAGATTTTTGAACGTGTTTTCCCATAGGGTCCATTGTTGAAACTGTGTTCCTAACTGGCCGCCATCTTGGATATAGTGCGGACCTAAAAACACTTTTTTTTGCAGGAGACCATCCAAGGACTACTGTGACCAAGTTTGGTTCTGATTGGCCCAGTACTTTCAGAGGAGAAGATCTTTAAATGAAAAGTTTTCGCCGGATGGACGACGGACGGACTACAACGGACACAAAGTAATGGCAAAAGCTAACCCTGGCTCTAGCTAGGTGAGCTCAAAAACAACGGCAGTAGAATACCGAAGGAACAAGGGAAGCAGAGACTACAAAAATCGAAATCCGAAGACATGGCAAAAATGGCAACAGAGAAAACAAAGACAAAACAAGGACGTGAGACAGATACAAGCACGGAAATAAAAAGACATTAAAAACTAAGGCACTCATAGTGTGAATTCCCATGAATGAATTGCCCGCAATAGTCCCAAAATGATTTATGACGAGCAACGATCCCAACCAACTAGGTTCTATGACATACTTTTTTTACATGAATGAAATATATAAAATTGCACTAAATTGATCATAATACATGTAGTTTGCGTCAAATATTGTTTGTTGATCACATGGGAGCAGCAATACGAGGCATATATGATCTATTACATGGCAACAGTGTATTATTAGACTAGTTCATAAGTATGACCCTCATATTTAGTTGCTTTTGGTAAATCAATAATTCAGAAACTAAAGCTCATAGAGGAATGATGTTTATTCAGTAGATAGATCTTGGGTATTAGCCAATATAATACCAGATTTAGGTCACCTTAACATATATTTTCAGCTGGAAGGACTATGGTGAATGTTTCTGTTAAGGTCACTGTTGGATTTGCATTGAGCCTATGTTCGAAGCATTCAATTCTATTTTTGTTCTTTCAATAAGTCTGAAACTAACAATGCTGGTCAGAACAATGCCAAAGTGTAGTATTCTTAATATACAGCCCGGCACCTGAATAGGTTTTCAGGGGCTTTGGCTACAGAGCTGCCGGGCGCGTCCCCAGGTGGTGGATAGGTTGATTGATTAGTTAGAGTTTAACGTCCAATGAGCAATCTTTCAGCTATATCAGGACGAGAACAAGTTAATCAATTCAAAAAATTGAAAGTATCAAAAGAAAGAAATAAAGGTGGAAGGGACAACCTGGGTAACGACTTTTGACTGCCACTGGAAAATTGGAGAAATGGGTAGGGGCAGGAAATTTAGCGGAATGCCCTGTCTTTGCGGGGTAGTCAGATCATAATACGGAAAGCCTGACCGCGAACCATTGTAGCCAAACTGTGTGGAGAAACGCCACGCTCCATGCAGTATAAAGACCCCTTCTATATTTCTCTAAAGAGAGCAGACGCACTGGGTGTCGTATAGAAGGCTAAATTTCCTGCCCCTACCCATTTCTCCCCTTTTCCAGTGGCAATCAAAAGTCGTTGCCCCGGTTGTCCCTTCCACATTTATTTCTTTCTTCTTTTACTTACAATTTGTTTTGAATTGATTAACTTGTTCTCGTCCTGATATAGCTGAAATATTGCTCATTGGACGTTAAACTCTAACTAATCAATCAATCTTAATATACACCAGTCGATGTAAAGGAAATGCATGTGCCAAATGAAAACCATGAAACATGCGTCTGGTAGCAATATATTTGATCTTATAGGTAAATAATGACCTTGATGATTATCTTTTGACCTTCAGAGTTCAAGGTCAAACATCCGTATAGCTTAATGTCATAAGAAGATTATATCTGGCATATCCAATATCATTCCTGAGAAAATCCTATGAAATGAGAATAATTGTGGCCAAAACCTTAAAAATTCGAGTTTCATGACCTTGAGATGGCATGTCAAGGTCATATAGCATATACTTAGAATACAAAGCATGTTCATTTTAAAATAAACAAATACTTAATATCATTACAGTCTTTTAAAGAGGGGCTGAAATACAAGTCAAAATACAGACTTCGATGGATTTTTCACCAAAATATGACCTTGAAAATTTGAATTTCGTGACCTTTGGATGGTATATCAAGGTCATATAACACATGTCAAGCTTTACAAAGCATTCTCAGTTCAAAATAGACCAATAAACCCAATATCAATACAATCTGCTGAAGAGGGATTGAAATACAAGTCAAAATAGTTATTTTTGGTTTTTTCGACAAAAATATCAAAATCAATATTGCAGCAAATTTCAAAATTATTTATTTCAGATAAACGGAATAACACCTCTTTTATTTTTTGATATTTTAAAGATAATATACTGAACTGCAAGTTCAGTAAGTTTAATTAATTTCTATTGCATGCAATTTTTTGTAATTAACACTTAAAAATAGGCAAAATTAGCCATTTTCCCAATTTCTGGAAATTGTCATTTTTTGTGATTTTTGTTGCCATGGTAACCAAATTTAGACTTGTGTTGTTTCATTGCTTTTTATTTTATATGTTACATCGACCTATTATCTAATCAATGATATGGTAATAAAACTCCAGTTGATTCATATTTTCTTTTACTGCTTACTTAGATTTCACTCATTTTGGCCATTTTGACAGCATTTTTGGCGCCATATTTAGGCATGGTCGGTTACCATAGCAACCACTGCTCAAAATGGAAAAAAAATAAACTTATTTTGTTGTGAAGATTACATATGACCTTTATATACAAAATTTCATAAAAATCGGAGACCCCCATTTCCATCCTTATGCCAGATTTTTTTATGCTTACAGAGAATGGCTCATCATTTTTCAAACGAAAAACTTGCTTCTGGAGAACCACGAAATGAATTTGAACCATTCATGGCATAATAAATGCTTATGAGGTGGTGACCAAGTATTTTTACTTTGGTGCTTATCTGTCATCCAACCTGGCAAGCTGCGTCGAACTTAATTTATTACTGAACCTTATGGAAAGAGCATACAAAAATGTTTCGTTTATCAACTAGGGTAGTTAGAACGAAACTTAATCACAATGTATCTTAGATGGTCCCCTTCAAAATTGATGTCCTTCAAGTCTGCACGTTATGAAATTGGCTACCAATGGAAAACAGTTTAATATTGGAGTACCTCCAAAGATCTTCTCCGCCATTTGGAAATAGACTTTGACACAACATTTGATTCTCTTTAAAATGTTTTCCTGTAGATCCATCCCTTATGAAAGATAAAAGTTAGTTCATTAAAAATGGATCATATAACAAACATTTGTTTACAAAGTTTGAAAATGAGATCCTTTAACACAGAAGTTAATTTGACATTATGTATTGGCCATGGTCCAGGTGAGCGATAAAGCCTCTTGAGAGCCTCTTGGTAAACTAATTTAGAACTTCTCAATTGCACTTTATCCGATGTTTAATTTTATTTTGGTGGCAATCGTTGCTATAGAGGTAAAGGTAAAAGAGTACGACGAAATAAAATACATGTACACCATTCATGAGATTGGGCTTTGGATTTAGTACATTCATCGAAGTACAGACAAGACATGTGATACCTGAAAAAAGCTAAAAATGCTATAAAAAATCAGAAAAACTTGGACGTTACCTACATTTTTAACGTAATAGGTGATATCGGCGGACTACTTCATGAATCCGTAAAATACATTTGTATGCTTTGAATCTTGTTGACCTAGAGATTTTAAACGCATTCTGGCCTCTCATAGATGCAATTGATCTCTGCTGAAAGGCATCATTCTTTACCAAAATGTTCATGAAGATTTGTGTTTAATTATTTCTCCCATAGTGCGACAGTTTAATGCCAACACGCTAGGCTTTTTCTGTGTATCTGTAAGCACTGCTACCTAATTTTCCAAATTTTGTTTTGTTATGATGTCCAAAAGCAGGTTTACACTGACTTTTGGTACAGAATTCGGCTGTTCCGGTTCCTATCATTTCATTTGTGTGTTTTCTGGTAGGTTTTTTTAGATTGTGACCTGGGATTGAAATTTTCAGTCATTATAGGTGTTTCCTCTTGTCTTACCTTTTTTTTTATTTCTACAATACAAGGATGTATTTTTGTCAAATACTTTAGGCCTCACTCCCTTTTCTATCAAAATTTTATCCCTTGTGGAGAATTACTCCGTATGCATAAAAGTGTCACTCGTAATGGACAACGCAATGGTTTTAACTCAATCCACAGCTTGCTTTATCCTTCTGCAATGTTAGGCACGCGTGATCACTCACGGTTCATAAGTTATGGTATAAGTATTTGATAAGGAGACCATGAGTATCAGAAATACAGAAGATGAGATTCGGATGTACACTGATTTCTTAATACAAAAATCCCCATGTTGCATAAGAAACTGTCAATGAAGCAAGTCAATAATAATAAATAATACTCGTTATTGGCTTCCATCGACACTCAGTTATTGACCCAGTGGGAGTTGTGGCCGTTCGATGGAAGGTACTAGTAAGTAATTATACTGTAGACTGATTTTTTTCTTAATATAGAAACAATAAGCCCAAGACCATGTTTAAAGTTATTTTAATAGATATTCCATCAGTAAATCTTCTTATTTTATATTACTTACCCTCGTTAAAGCAATTTAGCGTTTGTGGTGACGTAAATGTCACGTCAAGTGTCAGTGATGTCAATTAGAAGTTAAGTCTATATTTTAAAAACATCTTTTTATCAATCTTTACTGGCGTCTTGTTTTAAAGTAAGTATTGATGTAAGTAACTAATTAATTTAGAATCGATTTCAGCTTCCGAACTGCTTTTATTGTTTCAATAAAACATGCATTTATGTTCAGTAATCACAGCCATAAATAGAATAAAAATACAGACGAAATACATGAAACATGATAAGTATAGATGACCCGAATACAATCGGAAACCATCGCATGAAAACAAAGGTACATAAGAAGAATAAAAATATACTAATGTCCAACAGTAGCTTCGGTATTTAGTTATTTATTACCACTGGGTCGGTGCCTCTGCTAGTGGACTTATTAGTCCTCGAGGGTATTCACCAACCCAGTAGTCAGTACTTCGTCCTGAACCGAAAACCGATTTTATTGAAACTTGCAATATCTAATTTTTACAAAATTCTGTTAAAAACTAAGTAGTCTCTCCCTCGTGCATAGCCCTGTCCTTGGCCTTTCTATTTAGATTCTTTTGGTTATTTGTTCTCTATCAGCTTTTACACGTTTTTCGGTAAATGGACTTCCAAATATTTTGGTTTGATCTGCACTGGTGAGACATAAGTTGTCGAAATGCGCATATGCAGGAAACAAATTAACAGTAGCTTCGGTATTTTGTTATTTATAATCAGTGATTGTCATGAAAGCAAGGGTAAGCAGATAATTTGCTGTTCAGGAATGTGCACTTGATGTCGGCGTCATGTAGAATCGAGTCAATAAAAAAATACGGAAGTTACTAGGAATTTAGTTTCTGCTTATGAGCATTTCGACTATTTATGTCTCAAATTAAACATTTGTAAGTATAGTTTTTCGGAGTTGACAGTTTCGATCATCACTGTGTAGAGTCAATCACGAATTATTCGTGCGCGCCCGAAATGTTCATCGTTCCTTACTACATTTTATAACTAAATCATCGTTCACTGAATTTCTGTTGCTATCTCGTGTAGGGAAATTAGGAGAATAAGTAAGTGAATTAAGTAATAAATTTGTAGTTATAGATAGTGACTAGAATATGACAAAAATATAAAATCCTCCTGCAGAAACTTGTGATTATGAGACACTATAAGGTTTGTTCCATTGCGACAGTAAAATAAAAAACTTGCAGTATTAATGTAATAAAACAATTTTTCAAAAGCAAGAAAGGATGATATATCAAAAAAATATATTTTTCTTTAACAGACTTCCATTCTATGTTCATTCTGGGAATTAAATGTCAATAAAAATAACCCATTGCATGTTGTTTTATTACAACAAATAACAAAAAGAAAATACCACAATTAGCTTCTACAAAATAAATTACTTCTAAATCCATTGTACGTAATCTCATAATTGATTAATAGCTGAAAGTTAGCATGGTTCTCCATTATAGAATGTAATGAACTGCAATTTAAGAATCGTAACTCTATCTTTTCATATTAAATATTTAAAAGCAATAAGGACGGAAACGTCCAAATGCGGAACTATTAAATTTACAACACGTAGCGATAATTGGTAGAAATAGCATGATGTAACATAAGGTTGCGATATGGGGTATACAAAGTCAAATTAACATCATGTTTTATTTATGTATATTATGTACAATCGGGATTATTATTTACTATGCAAGAACTCACAGTGATCCGAACATTCACAGGAAACTGATAATTACTTAATAATGAACTCCCGTATGGCACGACGTCACGGTGGTCTGAACATCCACAGGAAATTAATGATTGCATAATGTACCATAGCATGGAACGACGTCACATTGGTCTGAACATCCGCAGGAAATTATGTAGGTCTATTACATAATGTTCACCAGTATGAAACGGAGTAACAATGGTCTTAACATCAACAGGAAGTTGATAACATACTCTGTAATATTCGAATATATAGCACGTCGTCCTTGCATTCTGAACTTAAATATGAAATTAATGATAACATGATGTTCCCTTTGGCATGATGTCACGGTTGACTGATTATGGTTTTACGTCAACTGAGCAAGATTTCAGCTACATTTCATGTAGACAAGAAATTTTAATTATTATATAGATAGCGGTGATATATCGAGTTTTCTCAGTTAAATAAATGTCATATTGTCACCGGTGACAATAAAGGATTTCTAGTCACTGGATGACGTCTTAATTAAGCGACGTCACAATGTCTCTTCAATGTCGTCGTCAAGTAAACAACTGGCGTATTGACATGAAAAAAATAATCCGCATCTAAAATCTCGGTTTTTGAGTATAAAATCTATATAATAAAAAGCATAACTAATTGGCCGTCATGAATATCAATAAAAATGTCACTCGTGTCGATCAACGCAGTGGATTTAACTCGTTGCAGAACAAGTTCTGCAACTCGTTAAATCCTTCTGCGTTGTTCGGCACTCGTGACATTTTTATTGATATTCAAGACGGTCAATTAGTTATACTATAATTATTCAAGAAAAATTTTAGGAAGAAAGAATTTGAGGTTAAAGAAACAACGTGGGAAACAAGCTTTTGTTGTCATTAGAAGGGAAGAGATTTTGGTATGAAAAGAAACCGATCCTTCTACATACAATCGATGAGTCTGCTCTTGTATCGAGAAATATAGAAACGATATTTAACCTTCATGGAACGGGCCTTTTCTACACAACTTGCCTACAATTGTTCGCTGGTTCTGTAATGCATAATACAGAAACTTCAAATGGTACCAGGGTGCACATGCCGAGTTGCAACTTCATATATTATCTGACTAAGTTAATGTGGAAACCCAAATATTTCTAAAATTGTCTACCTATTGTTCTTCTCCAAATCGTATCCCAAAATATGTAAAAGTTTGATTTTAACTATATCTAAACATTTTGAAACTAAATATTTCCTATTTTTTAATATAATTTCGGTCACTGTGACCTTGACCTTTGACCTACGTTATATCTAAAGGCTAGGGTTAGTCTCCTCCTACTGCATAACAATATATCCAAGTTTCATGTCAATTGGATGTAAACTTTTTGTTATCATCCAGAAACCAATTTTTTCTGAAATGTTCAATCTTTTTTCGGTCACTGTGACTTTGACCATTGACCTGCTTTCTCCCATCTTCGCTGGCCAAGGGTTACGATCCGATCATCTCCTCTTCACCCTTGGCAGATCTAGCTTGATTTCTGAGGCTTCTAATCTTGATTTGATTGGTTGCAGTTGGACTTGGCTGCATCCAATCAGATTACTGGAAATCATATTTTTAATATATGAAACAACGGCAGTAGAACACCGAAGGAACAATGAAATGACAATAAAACTTAAAATAAAGTGTGTATTGATTTTTTTATTTTGCAAAATTCTAAAATTTGTAATGTTTCTTTACTTTTAGGGGTTCATTTTCCTTGAATTAAGTATTTTCTTGAATTTATTATATATCATAAATTATTTTTAATTTTTACAATAAATCATACTGAAAATCTTACTTCAAAGGGAGATAATTTTAGACGTGTATCTCCAAAAATGTTGCTAGATCTTCCAAGGGTGAAGAGGAGATGATCGGATCGTATCCCTTGTCTAGCGAAGATGGCTTTCTCCAAAATCAGTAGGATTCCTTTCCCCATAATATCCAACAACATATCCAAGTTTCAATTCAATTGAATGTAAACTTTTTGACCTATCATCCGGAAATCATTTTTTCTGAAATTTCAAATCTATTTTCGGTCACTGTGACCTTGACCTTTGACTTTCCTTCTCCAATATCAATAGGGTTCCTCTATACCTGGTACCAACAACATATTAAAGTTTTATGTGAATTGGATGTAAACTTTTTGAGTTATCATCCGGAAACTAATGTTTGACGCCCGGCCGCTCGCACTCCCACCCGCATCACCAAACCAATAGCCGAGTTCAACTTCGTTGCAACTGAGCTGAAAAAGCTCCTTGGATCTGTACCAGGAAAACTCCGAATTCCAGTTGCTGAGATAAACAAATCGCTGAATCACAAAATAATTATTTATAATTTGCATAATCAAAATTAAACACTGCAAATGACACCAAAATGGTTACTGTCCTTACGAATAGGGAAATAATAGTTATTAGGGAAAGTAATATTTCTCGGATTCCCCAAACGAACGGAAAGAATATGGTATAAGCAGTAATATCTTCTTTGTATATAAAAAAGTTTCGGTCCGAAAAAATACTGCCGAACAATAAATTGGACTTTTCAAAGTAAAGTTTCCTTGTTGTAAATTAAAAGTTTCTCTGTTGGAAAAATAACTATCATGAAGGAAAGAATGAATGTATATGTGCAGCATAACCACATTTCCTATTTTTTATGCATCTTTAAAAAAGAAAGGAAATGTGGTAAATGTCAAGGAGACAACATCCCATATCCAGGTTAAAACGACCCAAAACAAAACATCTAGGGATCACCGTACGGTTTATAATTTTTAGCTCACCTGACCCAAAGAGTCAGCGTGAGCTATTGTCATCAATTGGCGTCCGTCGTCAGTCCGTCTGTTAAACGTTCACATTTTCATCTTCTCATCTAAAACCACTGAGGCAAATTCAACCAGACTTTATGGGAATGATGTACTAAAGGTCCTTAACAAAGATTGCTCATTTCGTTCCTATCTGATGAAAAACATGGCCGCCAGCCAACAGGAACATAGTTTAACATTGGACCCGATGGGAAAATCACATTTTCATCTCCTCTGAAACCATTGAAGCAAATATAACCGAACTTGTTGGAATAATGTATGGAAGGTCCTTTACAGGGGTTGCTCATTTTGTACCGATCCGAAAAAAAACGTGGCCGCCAGCGCAGAACTTAAGATTCAACATTGGACCCTATGGAAAAAAATCAAAGGCGTAGGGGCGATAAGGGCCGTATTTGATCTGAAAAATAAATTTGGTTGAATTCATAGAATTTTCTCATTGAAATATTCTGTGGGTATGGCTTTTCAGTATACAGTAACAGTTCTCAAATATTGATGTATGATTACTGAGTTTTTGAGTGTAGAAGAAGGAACAAATTGAAAATTTTGTCGAAGAAATGACAAATCTGCCCAATTGTGACTACTTTTTCTGTATAGGAAATATAGAGCACATGCAAGAACCACAAAAATATTTATATGAGAGGTTTAATTCATTTGTACCAATAAGTTGGTAAAATATCTAATTGGTTCTTGAATGTGCTTGATATTTCCGGTCAGGAAAACTGTACAAAAATCTGCCAAATTCGGTATATTTCTATGAAAATTCTCAAACGTGACCTTTTCGTGACGTCAGAACTGTACCTATTATGACGTCATTGGTTATAGCTTTGGTATTTTTTCTGTAAATAGGATCTCAACTTTGAAACAAACATATAATAAAATCTCGAGGTGCAACTTAGAAATTCACTTGAAATTTTGGCCAAATCAACCCCTTATTGCACCTTGTCCTTTCATTTTCTTCTCTGAAACAGATGAAGCAAATTCAACAAGACTTTACAGGAATGATGTACTAAAGGTCTTCAACTAAGATTGCTCATTTCGTTCTGATTCGATAAAAACATGGCCGTCAGCAAGGAACATAGTTTAACATTGGACTCTATAGGAAAATCACAATTTCATCTTCTCCACTGACACCACTGAAGCAAATTCAAACAAACTTGACCGAAATGATGTACTAAAGGTCCTTAACAAAGATTGCTCATTAAGGCCGCATTGGTAAAATACATAATTTTTGGTCATAAATGACATAGAAGCATTTTGTCAGATGAGAGATACAGACTCAGTCTCTAAGCCTCTAATTATGTTACCGGCAGAGTTTTGTCACAGTATTATGAGCGCGGAGGTGGTTTGAACATCCATGGGTAACTGATGGTTATATTATTTGTCTCACCTGGATATAACCCATGCACAAATGGATTGATTGATTGATTGATTGATTGATGTTTTACGCCAACTTCAGCAATATTTCAGCTATATTGTGGCGAGAACTGTTGAATATACTAAACAATTTTAATAAATACATAAAATATCTATATAAAACCATATAGCTTTATACAAGTAAAAGNGGGGGGGGGGGGGGGGGGGCAAAAGAGACACCCGAACATTTTATTTTAGACTGCTCAAAGTATAGAAAAGAAAGAGGAGAAATGATAAAAGAGAATTCAAATACCTCTTGTAAAAATAGATCTGGCATGCATGCTAACAAACAGCAAACATACTGAGCATCCAAAGAAATCGATGCATATGTTTAGAAATCTTAACGATTTTAAGAGCTTCTCATGAGCCTAAAACTACTCTACTTTGAAGTATAAGCAAGATATCACTCTGAGCTTTATTGTAGATTATCAGACGACAAGGGACATTTCTGACTTTAGAATCAGAATAATTATGTACATGTAACTTAGATATCGTTATATAAAAATCTACACGAAATTTATGATTACATAAAGTAACCTAGCAGGATAAAAAAGAAATCAGACATTGTACAAGTATATGCAATGCACAGCATATCAATTCAACCTGCACGACTTCTCAGTTGTCCCGACATATTGACGCCCTACTTTCTGTTTACCAACTTACCGCATATCCGACTTTATGTCCATCCATCTAATATTATTTTCATTAATTTTTCTCTGGAACTTTATAAATGATTGCAATGTGTCCACCACTTGTTTTGTGTCTACACCTGCATTATGTCCACACATATTTTAATTTGCACTTACTATATTTATTCAGGATTTAATGAGCGAGGTATAATTGGCTACCATTCGGCGACAGCTCTTGTTTAAACTTTGTATACAGCCAATTTCAGGCATGTTGGTTACTACATTCTGTTTATTGTTTCTTGATCATATGATTGTGTTCATACTTGTATTGTGACCACACTTGTACTATGTGCACACCTGTATTGTGTCGACAAACAAGGGTTCAATGAGTGGGGATATAACTGGTTGCCATTCGGCGACAGCTCTTGTTGAAAATGTAGTCTTTACTAGTACAAAGTGAAACTAAAATACGCTTTAGATAGGGATCCGTTTTTATTGACCGTCTTGCCGTGGTAAAGTTTGTGGAAATATAAAGATGAAATATTGTTGGTCTCACAGGAGATTCAGAAATTCAATGTACACGATTTAAACGATTTGATAGAAAACCGGTATTTTCTAGACTTTTTTTTTCTTATTTTGCATTTTTTAACTAGAGGCTCAGAGACTGAGCCTGTATCGCTCACCTGACAAAATGCTTCTATGCCATGCATGACCAAAAATGATGTTTTTACCAATGGGGTCTAATGTTTAGCTATGTTCTCCATTAGCACCAATGTGTTTTTTGTCTGATCCTATTGAAATGAGTAATTTTTGCGAAGGACCTTCCGTACATTAAGTTAAATTTGCTAAAATAGTTTCAGAGAAGATGTTGAAAAGGATGGTTTTCAAATACCGGGCTCCAATGTTAAACTATGTTCTGCACTGGAGACCATGTTTTTGTCGGATCGAAATGAAATAAGCAATCTTTGTAAAGTACCTTACGTTCACCATCTATAAAGTTTGGTTGAATTTGCTTCAGTGGTTTAAGAGGAGATGAAAATATGATTTTCCCATGGGGTCCAAAATTTAATGTTCTGTGTTGGTGGCCATGTTTTATATCAAATTGTAACAAAATAAGCAATCTTTGTTAAGGACCTTCCATACATCATTCCTTGAAATGTTTGGATGAAATGTGATTTTTCACATAGGGTCCAATGTTAAACTATGTTCCGCCCCGGCGGGCATGATTTTTATCGGATCGGAACAAAATTAGCAATCTTTGTTGATGGCCTTTAGTACATCATTCCTGTAAAGTTTGATCGAATCTGCTTCAGTGGTTTCAGAGTAGAAGATGAAAAATCTGATTTTCCCATAAGGTCCAATGTTAAACTATGTTCCGTGCTGGCAGCCATGTTTTTTATCGGATCGGAACAAAATTAGCAGTCTTTGATAAGGACCTTCCATACATCATTCCTGTAAAGTTTGGTTGAATTTGCTTCAGTGGTTTTAGATTGATTGATTGATTGATGTTTTACGCCAGCTTCAGCAATATTTCAGCTATATTGTGGCGAGAACTGTTAAATATATTGAACAATTTTAATAAATAAATATATAAAATATAAATATAAAACCATTACAGCTTTATACAAGTAAAACCGTTGTGTAAAATATAAAAACATGATACAAGAATTGTAAGTTTAATTGTTATAATATATGAACTTTAAGATAAATCTATTTAATCTTATGAAATAAATTGATTGCTTTTAAAAATTGAACGATTTTGTCGCCAGCGACATTTGTAAATAGGTCTTTAAGACAATCAGCAGAATAAAAATCACGCCTGATATCGGCAACATCCACACATTCAATTAAAAAATGTTGAATTGTATAAGGGCAATTGCATGGAACACATTCAGGTCGATCATCAATGTTGAGGATAAAACTTTGTGTTGTTCTAGTATGTCCAATACAACATCTGGTCAACACTACCTGTTCCCTACGGTTTTTACCACAGGAACTGACTTGTTTACCGACGTCTGACTGTATTCCATGCAGTTTATTATTTATTTGCAGATCCCATTTGGCCTGCCATAACTTTAAAATGTATTTAACTATTAAAGGCTTCATGTCAGTGTACGGTACTGGACAATCCNCCATCTCGTCATCTAGTGCATCCTTGGCTTCCTGGTCAGCAACTGTGTTTCCATAGATCCCCACATGACTAGGGATCCAAACATAAATGACTTCTTTGCCTAATGCTACAAGTGATTTGTAGAATTCGGCTATTTTCAAAATAATTGGGTGTTTTGTTTTCCGACTTTCAATTGCCAATAGGCAAGAGAATGAATCGGAACAAATCATGAATTTATTTGATTGCGATACAGCTACAAATTTAAGTGCTGAGTAAATAGCGTTAGCTTCAGCAGTAAATATGGAACTAGAGGATGGTAATCGGAGAGTTGCTGCACGATCTCCAAAAACGGCTGCAGAAGCCACTCTGTCTCCATCCTTAGAGCCATCTGTGTAAATTTGCAAGTATTCAGGATTTTCAGATTTTATTCTTGCAAAGTCCTGCTGGGTAACCAGAGGATTGGTATCAGCCTTTTTGTGTTTGCGTAGTTCAAAATTAAATGTTGATTTGGGTTCAGCCATGGAGGTATTTTGGGAGTTTCTACAGGAGCTATTTCATCGAAGTTTATATTAGCAGATTCAAGGTGTGGTTTGATACGAAGACCAAAAGGTTGTATAACGTTCGGGCGTTTTTCATAGTCAGCTTTGTGAAGAGGTTGTTAGAAGGATGTGAAGGATACGCTTTAAGCTTTGTTGCATATTGTAAACCAAGTTTAATACGCCTGTCTTCCAAGGATGGTTCATTAGCTGCAACATAAAGACTCTCCACAGGAGAAGTTCTGAACGCAAAGTTGTTTTAGAGGAGAAGATGAAAATGTGAAAAGTTTAACGGACGCCGAGTGATGGCAATAGCTCACACTGACCCTTCGAGTCAGGTGAGCTAAAAATCGATTAGACCTTAAGTTTTTACTGAATTAAACTCTATTGAATGCACATTTTGGATGCATCANACCCTTGTAGCAAGCTCTTTTTGGGGGTGGTCCGTAGGTGATCGGCTACAAGGCTAAATTCCCCGCCCTTGACGATTTCACCCTACTTTTCCAGTGGCAGTCAGAATTTCCCGTCTATGGCCCTTTCCATACCCCAAAGTGATTATTTATCAACAAACTTGTTCTCGTCTTGATATAGCTGAAATATTGCTGAGTAGACGTTAAACAATATTCAATCAATCAATCAACCAAAAGGTTGTATAACGTTCGGGCGTTTTTCATAGTCAGCTTTGTGAAGAGGTTGTTAGAAGGATTTGAAGGATACGCTTTAACTTTGTTGCATATTGTAAACCAAGTTTAATACGCCTTTCTTCCAAGGATGGTTCTTTAGCTGCAACATAGAGACTCTCCACAGGAGAAGTTCTGAACGCAAAGTTGTTTTAGAGGAGAAGATGAAAATGTGAAAAGTTTAACGGACGCCGAGTGATGGCAATAGCTCACACTGACCCTTCGAGTCAGGTGAGCTAAAAATCGATTAGACCTTAAGTTTTTACTGAATTAAACTCTATTGAATGCACATTTTGGATGCATCAACATGTAAGAAAAAAGTGCATGATTAAACTGTTCGAGGAACATCCATCGAGTATACTATAAGTGTATTATTGAGGTAGCAGTCTGTCGGTTTCTTCGATTATCTGTCTCTTTCGACTTAACCTTGCCTTCTTTATGTAATCAACTCCTCGCACGTCAATTCCAAAGATGGCCGATCCTTTGCTTGATGTTTTCATACACTTTGCAAATTTTGCACCTAATATTTTGGTTGCACTTTTAATTGTTTGTCTGATTTTATAGTAGGTAAAATAAGTCATTTTTCTACAGTATATTGCATGAAGGGTACCTTTTTCTGTAATCATTAAACCAATGAAAGGATATGGAGTAAACGCACATTGGACAAAGTCTCTAGAAAAACATGGTACAACCAAGCAGTGGCACAAACGCTTTTATTGTATTCTTCATCTTGAAGTGAACTTCACTATCAATGTTTGTTCATATGGTATCAAAATGTGTTGGGTCTTTCAAAATACATTGAGCATGTGAATGTTCTATTTTAGTTGCATTTTTAAAAAAAAAATACGGCATCTTTTCATATTATTCTTTTAGCCGGTATCACTTTTGTTCATATGGTCTCAAAATTTGTACGGTCTTTAAAAATACATTGAGCATGTGAATGTTCTACTTTAGTTGCATTTTTTTTTTATTTTACGGCATTCTTCCAGATTATTCTTTTAGCCGGTTTCACTTTTGTTTTATCAACTGCTCTAAAAGCCTTCAACTAACGGTTCTTAAGGTTTGCAGGATCTTTTTATATACATTGAGTTTGCGCCTCTCCTATTTTGATACTATTTTTAATTCTTCTGTGCCGCCGTGCGCGGTCCCGGCTTATGAATAGGCCCGCAGCATCCTCTGAGCTTGGAGTATGAGTCTTCCTAAAAGAGGACCCCGAGGGAACCCGGGATATAGAAATAGGACCTAGTATCTCCGGCTTGCGGGATGTGACCCCTCCTAAACGGAGGCTGACCCCGAGGGTCCCGGGATATAGAAATAGGACCCATTCCGTGGTTGAGCGGGATTGATAAATACACAACCCATCTTTCGGATGGGATGTAAACTCAGGTCCAAGTGTTGGAAGAAACGCCACGCTTCCTGCACGTTAAAGAACCCTTGTAGCAAGCTCTATTGGGGTGGTCCGTAGGTAATCGGGTACAAGGCTAAATTCCCCGCCCTTAACGATTTCACCCTACTTTTCCAGTGGCAGTCAGAATTTCCCGTCCCATGGCCCTTTCCATACCCCTAAGTGATTATTTATTAACAAAACTTGTTCTCGTCTTGATATAGCTGAAATATTGCTGAGTAGACGTTAAACAATATTCAATCAATCAATCCTTCTGTGGATTTAAAAGCAAGCTCAAATTAGTAGAGTCTTTTTTGAATGTTCAGAAAAGTTACAGAAAGCAAGAAAAAAGCTGCAGCACATTGGAGATCTTTTGTTCAAGACTTACAGTTTCAATCATTACAGGTGTTTTTGAAATGACCTTTTTTTTTAAAATTAAGTCTGCTGGCAGAGAATTTTGATAATAAGCCCCCGCTACAGCAAAAAAGGTAAAAGTATTAAAACGTGTTGCGTGTTTTTGCAATCCCAAAAACAACAATTTTAGATTCACTCTAAATTCTTTAACGAACAATTTTCATATGAAAATTGGACCTTTTATTCTATGGATAGCGTCAAAAATTTTAAACGGTTTTGTTTAAGCACCGTATTTACTTATTATTAATTAGATTGTCTACTTCATTTGAGCCATTTGAGGAATAAAAAGATTAATCAAAGTGAAGTGGTTTGAAAAGACCAAGTGGACAAATATATCAACACAGACGTTACTGTAAATTTAGTGTCCGCAGATAGGCATGTCGAAAAAAACTTATGCCTCTTCATCTTAAGTCAAAACAAACATTCAATATCAAAAAGACAAAGGAAGAATTCAACAACAGGTACGTCTTCGTTATCAATCTTTTAGCTAACATCAATTACAAGTTTATTGATGAAATTTTCTTTTAACAATAAAAGCTACGTAAACGTAAAATACAAAATACCGAAGAAACTGAAGAGAAACTTTCTGCATATGGTCATTTCGACAACTAATGTCTCGTCACTGCAAAGAAATCGAATAATATATTAAAACTGATAGAGAACAAGTATTCTGATCAGCAAAGGACAAATAAACCGGGAAAGCAATATTGAAAAAATAAGAAGACTTGATAAAGGAGAGGCTTGGGTACCCATAAACCGTTTTAACACTACCGCTGGCTTTTGCTAGTGCCGGTTCCAAGTCCGGCTGTCCGAGTTAATATTGCTGTTTACGTTTGTCCTTTGTCTTGTTTGTGTTTTTCCTATATTGTTCCTTGGCGAATTGTGGCATGTGACTGTAATTTTCAGCCATTGTAGATGTTTCCTGTTATCCCCTTTGTTACATTGAATCATAGGTCAGAATGCAGTCCTATGAAATTGCTGAAAATTTCTAGTAGTCGGATATATCTGCTTTTATCTCTGGCACTGAAATTTAACAGTTGTGTCAACAAAGAAATGACACTTTTAGTTTACTGACGCATTATCACACATTTGTGTTTAATGATCATAAATAATAAATGTTTCTGAACACAAATGTTGAATTAATACAATATTCTTTTAACAAAACCTTTATTTGAAGTGGCAAATTTATCGTTAAAATTGGTTGATATAATTACATTTTAAGTACTTATCGTTTTAATGGTAAACTCCAGGAACAAGATAAACTGATAACATTTGCTGTTTTCTCGTGGAACTGATTTTCGGCTATTGTGTTATATCAATACATGTGTTTGCTTTATTGCATTCTCCAATTAGATATATTGGAATTTTAAAGAAAAAGCTCCTTATTGTCAATATAGGAACATTACATGGAAATTTCAATAGTAAATATATAAATGCTGATTCAGAACAAGTTGTAAGCACTCCAAATGAATTAGACTAAAACTTTTTATGGACTGAAATGGTATACAAATAACGAAATACCGAAACTACTGTAAATTGACTTTCTCCATTTGGCTTTTCGATAACGTATCTATCTTAAGTGCAAAATTTGGAAATCAAGAAATCTAAAACTGCATAATAACTGATGAAAAAAAATCCAAATGATCAAAATTGGAAGCAAAATTCACCTAAAGATAGGGCTTTTCATTGGGAGTGAGTCTTTAGTTTTCATCAAAATTTTCAAATTTAGATATTGTAAGTTACCAAATTAAAATCGGTTTTGGGGCAGCATCTAATTAATGGGCTACTGGGTTAGTATTTAACCTCTGAAGCTTACAGTCCTCCAGGAGAGGCATCTACCCAGTGGTAATGAATAACAAAACACTGATAGTTTACATAAAAGGCACGATTAAGGTAGTAGACCTTGGTTAAGGGACTTAATTCTTTAAATCACGAAGGCGTTTGAAACAGTCAGTTTCATCAATGCTTTTCAAGCATTGGTGCGAAAAAGATTTAAAATCATCTATGTTACTAAGAAGCTTATAATATATTAATAAAAATGCTTAAAACAAACGCACAAGTGATTTTTTAAAAGTTATGTCCCTTTACCTAGGTCTACTACCTTAAAACATCCTTTGCGATAACATATTTGTACAATTTGGAGGACAGGTTTTCCAGCAGACAATAGGGGTAACTATGGTGACTTATTGTGCTTAGCTTTTAGCCGATTTATATTTTTATTCGCATGCCATAAAGCCAGGTTCAAACAAGGACTGGTTCAGAAAAAAAGACACTAAGCTAGCCAAGTCTTTTAATTTCAAATTCTGTTTTATAGATGATATTTCCAAATTAAACAATCCTCAATTAAGGTGTCTCAGTGGTATTATTCCGCCATTTTTGTCTAATATTTGTTCATTAAGGTTCTATTCATTAAACCATTTAACAAAATAGTTATTTAAAATGTTGAGAAAGTTCCAAAAAAATTAAAAATTTTTAATCCTTATCTTTTTTACATCATTATACCCCCTGCAAACAAAGTTTGGGGGGTATATAGGAATCATCCTGTCTGTCTGTCCACACTTCTCGTAAGCGCAACTACTCTCAAACCACGTGAAGGATTTTGATGAAACTTTACACATAGGAAGGACACTATATGGAGATATGCATTAAGGAATATAGTTATTGTCCGAAACCAGGAAGGGGAGATAATTCGACTTTGACATTTCGTTGATTCCCTATGTATGGGTTACCTCGTAAGCGCAACTCCTCTTAAACCACTCAAAGGATTTTGATGAAACTTTACAGAAAGGATGGAAACTATATGGAGATGTGCATGAAGGAATATAGTTATTGTCCAAAACCAGGAAGGGGAGATAATTCGACTTTGACTTTTCGTTGATTCCCTATGTATGGGTTACCTCATAAGCGCAACTATTANTGTCCAAAACCAGTAAGGGGAGATAATTTGACTGACTTTTCGTTGATTCCCTGTGTATGGGTTGCCTCGTAAGCGCAACTCCTATTAAACTACTTGAAGGATTTTGATCAAACTTTACACAAAGGAAGAACACTATATGTTGATGTGAATGAGGGAATATTATTATTGTTTGAAATCAGGAAAGGAGATACTTTGACTCTCGTAGATTTGGCTGCCATTCGGCGACAGCTCTTGATTTCATTACAAAAACGTGAACTAAATCACATGAGCTTTAAATCAGTTACTAGATTTACAGAACACAAAAAAATATTCAAGGGGATAATTTGATAAAAAGAATTGAGCATGGATATCACTAGAGAAATTAACATTTCGTAATTTATCTTTCTTATATCAACGGTGACCTCTGATTTTTATTTTTAATATGTAAACTATATAATGCTCTCAATACACATGCAAAGTATGAACAAAATCTGTAATAGATTTTTCGAACTATTCTCTCATATAATCATTTCCCCTATCATTTCTATGTTAAATCCCAAAATTTAAATTTCAGTTTTTGCGCTTTAATGCACGGTGACCCCCAAATTTTATTTTATATTTTGAACAATAATACAATTATGTTTCTACCCAGAAAATTTCACAAAATTCTATAATAGGAAAATTATACCCTGCAGACACCTTAAGGGTAACATTCATTTTGTAATCCCAAATGAACTAAAGGCACTTCTAACACGCCATCATCAGCATCATATGTCGACTTACACCTCTATTTTGACATCTCTGGACGTCTGAAAACAGAATTTTTCGACAAGAGTACTGCTTTCGATTTTCCAATAGTGAACTTCCCGTTTTTAACCGCTATATTTCAGCATCACCGGAATAAGGCGTCTACATTTCACAAGTCATTCGCTATTGCCGTGGCTGTAGAGTGTACAGCGATTTTGTCAACCGAGCGAAATTGCTGTCTCAAAATGTTTTAGGGTTATGTTCCATCACTGTAAAATTTGTCACCACAAAACTTTTACGGTCGCAAGCATGGTTTGACACACCGCTACAATGTTTCTGTTTTACAGGTGTCCATACGACAGTCAGGTAGATCCAGAGCTTATTACATGACTGACAAACACTGTAAAAAAAAAAAGACTTTTCATTGGCTTTCTGACATTCTTGTTCATTTTTGTTTTTGTTTTTCAATGAAGAGATAAGAAGTAAATGCATATTAGACAAAGTCTCTACAAATACATGCATACAGGCAATAGAACAATGGTTATATTGTTGTTCCCATTTTGAAGTCACCATGAGGCCTTCAACAGTTAGCTTTGATCATACCTCAAGTAAGTTCAAGACGGCCCTTAGCACCGGTTTCAGCGGAATTTATTGTTAGATATCAAGCAATGCTACATCCATGTTTATCATGTCATTGATGCAGGATTGTCAACAAGCATAAAATTAATGATGTCTCAAATTCGTGTTGGATATTAATTGTCATGTTTTTGGATAATTGATTGATTGATTAGTTAAAGTTTAACGTCCAGTGCGCAATATGTCAGCTCTATCGGAACGAGAACTGGTTAATCAATTCAATATAAAAACAAGTGAGGTTCCTCACTGTGTTGAAGACCGTACGGTGACCCCTAGATGCTTTGTTTTGGGTCGTTTTAACCTGGATATGGGATGTTGTCTCCTTGACATTTACCCCATTTCTTTTCTTTTTCATAAGTAAGAGAAGAAAGAAACAAAGGTGGAAATGATAACCGGGACGAGATTTGATTGCCACTGGAAAATAGGAGAAATGGGTAGGGACAGGAAAGGATGGGTTGCGATAAGATGCTAAATCAGCCCAAAGAGATCTCAAAATTATTTTCTTCAAGGAAACCCATCGTTTCTGATGTATTTATAAAGCATGATATTCCTATATTTAGATTATACACAAATAATTTGATCTATTGATAAATATTCGATAAAATCTATGTTCTTTTACACCCCTATCAAGGTTAATTAACGTTGGGCCTATAGGAAAAGGCTTCCAATGGATCACGTTTCAAATCAAATTTAACTATGACCTGCATTTGGACCCAGCTTTATATTTACACCATAAATGCAGTATACATAGGGTATTATTCATGCAAAGAATCAACCTGGGTCCACATGCAGGTCATGTTGAAAAGTTCCAAAATTTTCAACTCCAAATGACTTACCGTAAAAGTCAAAATTAACGAATATTACCCGTTTATGTATTACCCGTATAATGAAAAAAGAATTAAAAATGCTAAATGCGGTTATTTCTCAAGTTATAATCAATTTTATATGTTTTGCACTTTGCCAATACTTAAAAAATGGGTTATCGGTCTTTGTCCTGAGGTTGGAAAGAAAATATATTTTTTCATTACAAAACCTATTTCAAAATGAATAATTATAGTATTAAGTAGGTTTCTTTTGATATTTTTATACGACCGCAACATTTTTGATAATGGTATGGCGCTGTCGTCGTTGTCGGCGGCGTCGTCGGTGTAGTTGTGGTCTGTAGTCATTTTTTATTTGGTCATTAGCTTAAGTTCGGCTTGTTCAATCCTTGTGAAATTTTAACACTATGTTCCCTGTCACAAAAGACAGGCTGTAACATATTTTGGGGTTTGTGACACCTCCCGTTTTGGAAAAGGGGTCAAAAGGGGCAGAATTTGGTGTTTTCACATATTTGGCTGTAGAATTTTTATTATTCACCGGATTTTGATGGGATTAAATTCAGTGTGCTCTTGAGAAAAATTCCAATCAGTAAAATGCCAACGGATTTCACGTCCTATGTACTCAGTAGAATGCCAACGGATGTCACGTCCTATGTACCTGTCATGAAATGAATAGGGCCTTAGAGGGTGAAACTCAAAAATTCTACATTTTTAAATTCTAGTTCGATTTTGATATAATTTTTTCAATGAATCCTGATGAAAAAATAACATACTTCTTGAATATTAGATTTTTGATAACTTTTGTTCTTTTGGGTGAATAATGAGCCGAATTGGGCCGAAATTACAAATGTACAGATTACCTAAAATTTCTGTTTTTCAAGGGATTTCATTAAGATTTTTTTCTATAGATTCCTCTTTTTGTAAGCTTTCAGAAGCATGTCAACGGAATTTTCGCATCTCTTAGGTTTCTGGGCTATAATTGGTCAAAGGGGCCAAAATTGCAATTTTTCAAAATATAGATAACCTGATTTTTAATTGGATTTCGTTTGGATTTTTTTCTGTTGATTCCTTTTGTAACAAGCTCTTGGTAGTATATCAAGAGATTTTGCATATATCTTACCTTTTTCTAACTATAACGGGTCAATGGGGCCGAAATTGGAATTATGAAAATACACTAAATCATTGATTTTAATCGGATTACGATGGGATTTCTTTCTTTGTATTCACCTTGATGTAAGCTGTAAGTAGTATGTCATCAGATTTAACAGAACTGTTAAATTTCTGGAGCTTTCAGGGATCAAAAGAGCTATTTTTATGCTCCTTAGTTTGTGTCCAGCTAATTACTGTGTCAAGCTACTTATTGCGTAGATCACCAAATTACTGTGTCAAGCTTTTAACAGTTTCCACATTAACTTTAAATTACACTTGTTCACATTCAGCGGCCGACATGCTGCGGTCGTATCATGCTGCGCTCGGCGAAGCCCTTTATCAATAACGAAAACCATGTTTAATATCAGTAGCATTATAGGAACCGGCGTACAGTTATGATACTGATGGTATGAAATAATTACCGTTTTGTACATGGTAAAATGTATGCAGTTGAACCTGTCTAATCCAACACACTGAGGGACCATAAAAATGTGTCGGATTGTACAGGATGCCGGAAAACTCATGTTTAAAAAGTATTTAAAAACTATCATTTGGACCAATAAATTACGTGCTAATACTGGTGATCTTTCTTGCATTCTATGCTATAAGCTATGAATCATCATTTCTTGTTTTATTCCCCAATCGTGTAACTACCATGTGACTTTATGTGAATGTCTAAATTACTTTCTACGAGTTTCCATGTGAAGATTGTTTTATCTACATGTATATCTAAATTTCAAACTTTGAAGCTGTTTACCATTTGTTTTTACCGTTTATGTCTATATTTTTAAAATTAAAATACCTCCTTAAGCAAACACAATGAATTTCTAAGTTATAGTTGAACACTCATAGGGTCCCCTTGTAGCAGTCCTCGTCCGGTTTCAAGTAAGTAAGAATCCAACTAAGCTAATATTTTTATCATCTAATAATGTATTACAATTAGTCGTGCGTTGTTTATGGCAATCTAAACGGGTATCACATCGTTGTATCCACGTTTCTTTAATTTATATTATTATACTTGCCATAGTATTTTTAAACTTTTCCAAAAGTCAGCTTCAGTGAACTACTTTCACATTTTATAAGCTGATACAACAATGTTGAGCCTTAAACTGGGTGCTATGTATATTTCCTGATAAGTATTTATTAAAAGTAATACCATATTGGCTAATTAAACGAAGTTTTTCCGACGTAGACCATAGAAAATTTGGGTTTTCACACCTCTGTGAAAAATTGTTGTAGGATGACCTGCGCATGCGCAGTTTGAATATTTTATCATTTGACAAGTTTGTACAAATACATGTCTTAACTTTTAACAGTATATTATTCATATCCATGTTGGGCCGGAAACGGCCTTATCGCAACCCATCCTTTTGCCTTCCATACGAGTCCTAGTGACTCTGCTCTCTTTAGACAATATAGAAGGGGTCTTTATACTGCATGGAGCGTGACGTTTCTCCACATAAATTGGCTGCAATGGTTCGCGGTCAGGCTTTCTGTATTATGACCTGACTAATCAATTTAGACAGGGTATTCCCCTTTCCACCAATAGAAGAAATATAGAATATACAAGAAGGGGGAATTTACATGTATGTTGCATGGGAAGTTGTGATTCTCCTCCACACAATGTGTCTACAATGGTTCGCGGTCAGGCATTCCGTACTATTACCCGATTTTTCTGCATAGACAGGGTATTCCACTATCAATCACATTGTGACGCTCTGTAGCCCGAGCCACTGAAAATCGATTCAAGTGTCGATCACTTTATTTTGATTTAAATCATTATCATTTGTGCATTTAAACTCAACACACGGCTGTGAATGATTGAATGATTACATATCTTTACGTCCAATGAGCAATATTTCAGCTTTACCAGCGTAAGGTCAAGTTTGTCAATTAAAGAAAAGTTAGAACTATAAAAGAAGCTGTAAAAGAGTAACAACTGGGGCACCAAATTGTGAATGCCGCTGAAAATTCGACAAATAAATAGTGACAGAAATTTATAATTCTATACGACTCTTGTACGAGAAATAAAAAAGGGGCTCCCTATGCTGCTTGGGACGTGGCTTTTTCGACAGCTATGTAGACGGAGCCCCTGAAAACTTGTTCAGATACTGGGCAGACGGATGTCAAAACACAATATGTGTATGACATAGGAAGATGATCTCTTGATCTTTCCACTCTGTTTCCTTTCTGAATAATTTTTTCATTAAAATGCATTGCAACAACCAAATAACAAAATAAAAAGAAACATGAGATTAGTTCAGTAACTGAAAGATTATTAAAAACTAATTACTCATTTATGTTTGTCTATTCGCACTATCAGGACATTTAATGTTTAATACCACATCTGACGTTGACGTAACGTATCAAATAATATTGTTTTTTTAAACTAATTATTCATTTATGTTTGTCTATTCGCACTATCAGGACATTTAATGTTTAATGCCACATCTGACGTTGACGTAACGTATCAAATCATATTGTTTTCCGTACGTCTAATCATCATTAAATCTCTGTTTGACATCCGTTAATGATTCTGTTAATCATGTTTTTATTGTCTCTTTTTTGTTACTAGATCCACGGATTACAATTTCCCAAGTAATAAGACTGATGTTTGTTCATTAATTAAGAATTAATGGCGTATAGATTTACTGCCCCTCCATTTATTACTCAGTGCGACAATGTCGGACATCGTATAATTTTAATCAATCACACTTGATGAGGATATACATAAACACAATAGATTATTAGGCTTTTGTCTGCTTGGGTTTTCACAGAAGCGTTTACTTACAAATACCGTAATAACAAGCGAAGCATACCTGTACGTCAAAGTTTATGATGTCAATGGGGTCGAAGTGCGACGCAAGAATTTTCTTATTTATATCAATGGCGTATAATTTGTATAGATGCGACTCGATTAAGTGCCTTATTTAAGTCTATAACAAATACAGCAATAAGGTACGCAATAACGCACTTAATCTATACAAATTCAATGCAATTGACATAAATAAGGAATTTCTCTTCGCTCAGTGAATTGGATGGCTATGTTTCCGATGACGTCATTGTCCCTGAAATATTTTCTTTCGTGAAGACGGTTCGGTTCTCATTTGCTTCTATAAATCCATTGATACATAACTCCGGGAATCAGCCCAAAATTTTTTGCATAAACTTGGTCAGGAATGAAGCAGGGCGAGTTGATATTCTTATAATACCACGGTATTCTAATATGATTGATTAGTAAGAGAGCCATAATTCAGCTATATCAGGACAAGAAAAAGTTGATCAATTCAAAAAAGAAAAAAGAGAAACAAGAAACAAAAGGTTGAACGGACAAGGATTTTTGATTGCCACTGTAAAGGGGAGAAATGGGTAGGGGCAGGAAATTTAGCCTTCTATACGAGTATCAGTGACTCGGCTCTCTTCAGACAATTAAGGACTGGTTTTTACACTACGTAGCGTTTCTCCAAACAGTTTGGCTACAATGGTTCGTAGTAAGGCTTCCAGTATTATCAAGAATCAATCCTGCCAAGACGAAATTTGTAATAAAATGCATAGGTCATCATGCTTGTTTTTTTCTGGAACTGATGTCAAAGTTTAGTTATTTTTCATTTAAATTTACTTAGAAAATAAGAAAAGGCAATTTGAAGCTTTTTTATCTATGAGAAATTTTTATATCTTTGTGAATAGATAGTTTATGACATGATCTCTTGATTGCAACGAAAAAATGTTTATGTCACCATTATTTTTAGGAAGATATTATACCAAGTTTTCGGGATAAAGCATTATTTACGGAAAAGGGGGAGTAATTCGCGGCAAAAATTGCAAATTATGACGTTTCAAATTTGTCAGTCAATTATGACGTCACAAAGGAAAAGTATCCGACTTTTTAATTTTTCAAATGTGCACTTGAATCGCACAGCAATATAAGAATCTAACACCAGGGCAAGGGTCAGACAGAAAAATCTCAGGCACCCAAGGGTAAGATTTCAAGTACTCGGACGAAGTTCCCGAGTGCGAGACGCTATTAATCTTACCTGAGGGTGTCTGAGATTTTTTGTCTAACCCTCTCACTGGTGTTTGATTAGAGTTCTCCCCCTCAGCATCCAAAAACTCACAACAAGTTACCGTCGAACCGCATTTGTTGACATCAATGAATTACTTCCCTTTTCACGATGTCATAAAGCATAGAGCACGCGTCTGAGTCCGAGGTTATTTCGGTGCCAACTATTTCATTCTAAATCAAATTTTGCCATTCTAAGATAGTCAATATAATATTTAATACTTTTAATTACATACTTTTCGATTCATGTGGAGTAAGCTGTGTATACTGTTATGAAATTAAAAAAACTGGCAGGAATATACGCGTGTAGATTGTCTTTCCCCCTCCCCCATTGTGTAAAACAAAAAAAATTAAAACCCCTTCTGTATTTCTCGTACAACAGAAGGCCCATTGGGGTCCTATAGAAGGCTAAATTTCATTTATCCCTACCAATTTACCGGTGACAATCAAACCTCGTTGTCCAACTTGTCTTTCTTATTTCACTTTGATTAACTAGCTTTCATCCTGATAAAGCTGAAATATCCTACCTTTAGTAATTTCAGAAATTTTGATTGGTCAAAAGACATCACGTGCTAACCGTATGTATTCCATATGGGGTGACCGTGAAAAATATACAGTCAGTGGAAGCCATTTCTCGACGTCACTATGTAAACATCAGTATATGATTGGAATTTTCACAAATTTTTATACGTTTAACGGGCTAACGGTAGGATATAAACATTACACAGTATGTTAAGTGACCTGATATGGTATATTCAAGATCATTATATTCAATATTGGGACTCGAGCTACGCGTAAAATTTACTGACCATGTATAAACCTCATTAGGTCACTAACAGACTGTAATAAATAATATTGCGCACTGGACGTCATTCAATCAACAAGTGGACTTATAATGCAACATCATCCTTGGTATAAAATCATTTTTTTTACAGTAAAGAGCATGTTGCTTGTCCTTTTGACTATATCGTATAAAATGTAGCCATGGTATATGTTTTGAAAAAAATATATAGCCGAGGAAGCGAAATAAAAAAAATAAAAATGGCTTGTTGCTGACAAAATTCGGAAATATATGAAGTACAGATCCGACAGAATCTTTCGACCTCATGTTGTTACCACATTCACTCAGCGGGAAATCTAGTGGTATAAAATTATCTCCCTTCTAGAAAAGCTCTTCTGTGTTAAAAACTTTTTCAGAACAAATTAACAGCATGGCGACGAAAATAAACAATCGACAAAATGTCAAGATTTCAAAAGAAATAAACAAATACAATATTAAGTGAAAACGTCATTCAATTCCCAGATCTTTACTTTGTAGTTAAAAAGAGATTAAACTTGCCTCAAAGAAGAGGTAACATGCGAATTCCTTACATAATTTACTGTCGTGATGAAAATATTCAACGGAAGACTGGTCACGATCAATTGCTATAGGGTGTTAAAATGCATGTACCCAGACAAAATTATATGTACAGATAGATTTTTTAACATACTTTACTTATAGGTCAATTTAGTAACGATTCTTGCATAAGAAACGCGGAGATCCAAAACGCATTCTGTGTAACTAGGCAAAATTATATCGTCTTGAAACAACGCCATTTTTCCTTTTATACCCAAGATGTCAAAGGTAATCATCGACACAAGATTTCATTGGTTCAATCAAGGAAAAGAGCGTGCCTTCAGTTAAAGCCCATTCAAAGACCCCACGTGCTTAGTGAGTAAAAATCGATTTTGTTTATGTAAACAAGACGGTTACCAGGTAGAAATGGTCGTTTTATATACTTTATTTCGTCAAAACCACTGCGTGTACCCAGTTCAAAATTTGCAAATGAATCGATAAATATTTAATTGCAAAGTATATTTTTTCCGAAAAATTTCCGTTGTAAAGAAATACCTAGATCCAAAACCCTTTGGAATCAGGTATATTCCGGGAAATCTCATTTTTCATTAAGTATATGCAAGAAATATTAAAATTTTTAAAAAATGTCATTTTTCAACATCAAGATACATCACATGAACATAACACAGTATAAATTTTCTTGTTATAAGTAACTTTTATCAGGTCTTAACAACGAGTTACACATTGAAATCGACATTTTTATCTTTTCTAAAGGAGAGTTCATATTCTTTTGTTTAAATACCACCGGATTTCAGACTGCACTATTCCGTCCAAACACAAGTAATTGCTTTTTAACCGAGATCCTCAAGATTTTTACCATCTATTTGTAGAGACTTTGTCTAATGTGCATTTACTCCATATCCTTTCATTCCCCATTTAGGTGTATTGTATTCAAAAGTGAGATAGATCAACAAGACTTACTGTAATAGAAATATTGATTCAAGTGTGAAAGAACCATTATTTTATCGTTTTGCCAGACAACCCTTTTATTGTAACGTTGTCTACTCTTGTACAGATCCCCTGCTCAACACGTTTCCACAATGCTAGTGCTTTAGTTTTGTGGCGTTCTTATTAATTTGGTTTGATTTTATTCTCTGTATTGTTGCCTCATGTTGTCATGACTATGTATTGTTGTTTTTTTTTATTGTATTATTCTGGATAACCCGTTTTTTCCCTTTTTCCTCAGGTTTTTGTTTATATAGTATTCACCAGCCCAGTAGTCAGTACTTTGGTGCTGACCCGAAAGCCGATTCTATTTGGAACCTTGCAATATCTAAATTTTTGTAAATTTTGTTGAAAACTAAGGAGTATCTCCCTCAAAGCTCTGTCCTTAGCTGATTTTGGCTTTACATTTAGATCAAATTGGTAATTTGTTCTCTTTCAGTTTTTGAACATCTTTGAGTTTATGGTCTTCTAAACATTTGGATTTTATCCGCACTGAAGAGACATAAGTTGTCGAAATGCGCATATGCAGAAAATAAATTCATAGTAACTTTGGTATTAAGTTATTATATATGCACTATTTAAAATAGGACAGGAGAATGTTGAAGGTAAACGTGAGATTGAATTTCAGTTGGAAAACAAACTATTCCGAGTTCCTATCGTTATTGATGTTTGTCTCTTGTTTTCATTTTTTGTTTTTCTGGTGAAGTTTGCTTGTAAATTGTGGCATGTGATTGTAGTTCCTGGCCATTGTAGGTGTTTGCTGTTTTCCTGTTTTTTTTTTTAAATAGAATAGCGAAGGAACAAGGAATGCAGTCTGCGAAGAAACAATAAATGTAGTCATTATAAATATCAATGTACACAAAAATGGAATAATCAGAACACAGAAAAATGAAAAGACAAAGCTATGACATGACACAGGGTGCATTTATTTTATTCTGATCATGTTCTTGATCAATGATCATGATCTTGATAATTGTATTTTAAAATCCTGATCATGATCATGATCATCAAATAAAACTATCATTGCTGGACCCTTGATCATTTCTGATCAAAGATGGCGGTCAAATATTTATTTCTTGAAGCGTAAGAAATTCTGCACATATTCAAGATATTTTTTCTCTATTTCACAAAAATAGGTAGATATTGAGCTATTTTACAAAAAATGGTAGATATTGAGCTTTTAAAGCTCTACAAAGGCATTTTTGAATAAATTATTGTTGTCTGCCTTTCTCTGTCTTGATCACAAAAATGTTCAAGTTTGATCAGGAAAATGATCATGGCTAAAATGAACATGATCTTGATATCATTTCGACAGAATTTTTTATCATGTTCATGATCATAAAAGGATAAAGATCGTGATCAGAATAAAAAAATGCACCCACAGTCACAGAGAAAAAACGACATTAAGAACGAAGGCATTTATAGTGTGAACTTACATTAAAACTGGAAGTGACAACAAAAGGGTAAGCGTGTCTTGCTCCACTAGCGACACAAGTCACAAGATCAGATATAATGTTTTGAAAGTTACGTTTTGTAACTAATTGCAAATGCCATTTTTTTAACCCTTTGACAAAACCAATTAAAAATACAGAGTACTTGTTACTTATCAATCCCTAAACAGTACCAAGTTAAAAAATTTAAAAAGCAATTGTAAATCTCTTGAGTATTCAAACACTGTTCAATTACTATTATCTAAATTTATGTAAATTTTAAAACCGAAGGATTAGCTCCCTCCATCGTAGTTTTGTCCTTAGCTATATTTGATAATACTGATTATTCGGATTTCGTTTGATTTTAGTCATTTTAAACATTTTTTTGAAATTATGGATTTCCTTTATTTGGGTTCTAGTGCTGCTGAGGAATTAATTTCCGAAACAGCCATACAACTCATTAAAATTATTGCAGTTGGAGTTAACATATGTGTTATGGTCTCATGATCCTTTCGTAAAAAATCGATACGGAAAAATCAATTGCACAAACATTACTAACATTTTACAGTATACAGTTATTTAATTTGTAGCCAGGCAATAGACATTTAGATTCTCCTTCAGTTTTGAGGGAATTGCAGTATTTCTACGCTCGAAATATCAAGATTTTTTAACATGCGAGCTTTAGCGAGCATGTTAAAAATCTTGATTTTAACTATCGAGAGCGTAGGAATATTGTAATTCCCAAAAACTGTAGGAGAATTTGTTTCTCCCATTTTATATCGATTTTTATTATTTTTTTTACAAATTCTCCTTACTATACGTCATAAGTATATTTTCATACACAAATTGTTAGCAATGCTCTTTTAGGAAATGTAAATGAAATAACCAATGAAAAAAAATTATCAGTGTATTTTTATAACAAATAAAAAACAATAATTTCAACAAAAAAATGCTTAAAAAGAAGTTTTCGAACAGTTTTGGCACTATATCTAGCACGCATAGTAACTTTAATGGGTGTAAAACTGTAAAAAGGAATGTCAACAACGTGAATACAGAGAAAATGGCGGTCTTCAAATTGATGTGGTGGGTATTTAATGTTCTTCGATTAAACGATTAATTGTCGTCACTGTCAGAACAAATCACATTAACCCTTCGCCTTTTAGGAGACAAATTGTAAATAGAAATGTTGAAAGATCCTCCATAGATCGGCCCTGAGAAAATAGTTGATCCAGTTGCATGACTTCGTTGTTCAAGCATTTGTTGATTTCCATTTCCTTGACCAGGAAAAGCTGTGTAGTCCGTTCTGATCACGCTATTATTGTTGCAAACCACTTGTGAACTTGAAATTTCTGCGTAGTTCCCTCGGTTTTCGTCTACTGGAGCTAGAATCGACTTTGATATGTTTTTATGCGCACGGACGTTTAGCTTGCTGTAATTGGCAACACTTTGGATATTTTTATGACCAGTGATCTACAAAAATAAAAAAGCATAAACAAATTTGTTGCTCTAGGGTATGAATACAGAGTGCAGTGGCCACATCAAAATAATTTTCTCATTCACTCATGTCCCGACTCGTGTATCTGTATGTTGCAAATATAAAGCATGGACCATTTGATTTTCAGGGGCCTTTAGCTAAGATTTTCACCCGAACCAGGAGTTTTATTTTGTCCGCTTTTAATTACAGTTAAGTCTCCTAAGTCGACGCATGTTTTAAGTCGGCACACATTAAGAAAACGATTTCTGTTTATAATGTAAATATTGGTACATAGGAATTTCTGTATGAACTTTAAGCCAGATGGCTATGATGACGAATTAATCTATTTTGAGTGTTCCCAGGAACTGTAAAAGATGGTGCTACAATCATTGTTAATAGGTTCTATGGTTGTTAGACGTTTACTATAACTGTTTATGTTCATTATATTTGTTGAAAGTGTTCTTGTTTTGATATTAAACATCCCTACCTTCCAATGAAAACCCAACAGTGAAAATAACTATTTATTTTGGGTTCTCGGTACATCAATATTCTCACCCTGCGCCAACTTACAAGACATTTAAATATAGCGATGTAACGGCGGTAGGTCATTTTAAGCTTGTTTTTCATATGTTTTAGTTGAATTTCTAATTTTAAATTCTGCGTGATTTGAAAGTTGATTTATGTATATTTATTTTGTTGCAAGTTTGAAAATAATGTGATGGAAATTACAGCAGGATTCCAAAGGTAAATGCTTAGGCGCGCCGACTTACAAGACTGCATCGTATGCAATTATAGGAAAGGTCGGAGGATTTGATATGTCCGTAGTAACAGTGCAGATTTTTTTTCTCAGGTTCGGAAATGAATAAAAACACACAAGAATTTTTATCAATTTGGCAGCGATTCTTGGTGCCAATTTTTAACAAATTTCTCCCACTACTGGGTGTTGAAGCAAAGATTTTTAAAAATATCTCCCGGCACGTGGCGGGTGATTAGAACCCTTTCAATAAATCCCTCTCTACCTCAAGTTTGTAACGTGTACAAATTTATTATATCTTTTGTCAGCTTCTGTATGTGTGTTAAAGAAAACCCGAAGTCATCAAATATGGACAGAAACAGACAAAATATTGTGTACATTCATCCACAATGTAGAATTTTGTCATCTTTTTTACAAAGGAACTGCCACTTATTGATATAGAAGCAAACAATGAGTCACAACATCACTTCATTTGATTGGTGAAGAAGGTCAAGAACATGGAGGCTTGTTTAGGGGGGTCCCAATATCCCATATCCCAGTAAGTCTGGGCGAAAATATCCCTTTGAAAATTGAATATTTCCCATAAATTATTGAAATATCCCGTTTATCCCACATCCCAGTACTTTTTGTCTTAAATATCCCATATCCCATTAACAAAAGTGGCAAATACCCGGTATCCCAATATACATTGTACCCTAAACAAGCCTCAACATTTAGGGACACATTTATTGAATCTACCCTTAAACTTCTTGTGTGGTCATGGTTTTTATAGTTAATAAAATTAACATTTTGTAACGACTCTACAACAGAATTTATTTCCTTTTTAGGCTGAATGTTTAAAATTTTCCTCTCCATGGATCTGACAACACCCCTTGAGTATTTATTACTTGCTGCAAACAATATTTATATTCATTTATGGTGTTCATGGTGTTTGCAATAAATTATCTTGACATTAGAAAGTTATTTGGAAAAAAATAATGCATAATGAAAAGGTTGCAGCTACAAAAAGAATTATAATTGCATTTGAAATTATAAAATTTTAACCTGCATAATGTGGTTGTGTTCTACACCTGAGTTGTCTAATTTCTGTACAAGATATCGTCTTGCTGAGTGGTTAGTCAGACGTCTTTCAGATGATGTGTTGTCTGTGAAATCATCATCACTTTCATTATCTGGATTACTTGTATTTACACCTGAGCATAATCCTATAATATGTGAACCAGTACATCATTTATGTGATTTTACCTTGGTTTTTTTTCTCTGAAAAATGCCCAAAAATAAACCAAGAAAAATGCCCCAAAATATTTTTTTCTGTAGTTTTATACATACAGTAAAGAAAGAGTGGTACCATCACAAATCACTGTGATAGACATGTCCCACTCTGAGAGTGGATAAAAATATCTTTTTCCCTGTTTGAGATCATTTCTCAGAGTGTTCTGTTACACCACTTTAAATTCAGAAAAAAAACGAGACTTTTTAATTCCCATGAGCATAAAATTATTTTTAATCACTTGGTCGGGAGGTATAGGAATGCGTCAAAAATGGGAGAAATATAGATTAAACTTGTATTAGATAAACTTGCATTTTTGGGGGCCATTTAGGGCTTGCTGTGTGGTGTGATGTTCCTCACTGTGTTGAAGACCGTACAGTGACCCCTAGATGCTTTGTTTTGGTCATTTTAACTTGGATATAGGATGTAGTCTCCTTGACATTTACCCCATTTTCTTTCTTTTTCATATGTATGAAGATTAACAGTTGTTTAGAAATTAAAATGTTTCCATCATTACTAGAATTAAATATTTTACGAAAGGATATGGATTTAACACTTTAGGATCTCGAGGCTTGTGGGTTTGAAATTCCACAAAAACTGATATTGACACAGAGTGAAACAATTTGAAAAAAAAATTATGAGTCTGACATTAAAAATACCAGTAAAAAATTTTTTCTCTAAATTCTGTCCTGTTTTCACGTTTCCTGAAAAATGGGAGAACAAAAGATTCCACAACCACGTCAGGTGAGAAACAACGTTTCTACACTCTAGATAGTTAAATTTTTAAAACGCTCTGCAAGCCTCGTGTTTAAAAAATTCAAATTTAACTATCTCTAGTGTAGAAATGTTTCTTAATCAATGAGTTGTGGAACCCATATTGCTAACCTTTGAGAATTTCTTTACATTTTTATACAATTTTTTTTAGACCCATGAGTTCGCTTAAAAAGTAAACATTTTAATTTAATTGAAAAATCAATAACCTGCTTTCATTGCCATTTTTTTCATGAAATTTCCTAATTTGTTCTTTCCTACAATCTGACTCTTATACCATAAATCAGACTTGCTGGTGTTATTGCACTCTTGAATGTAAAATGGATGTTCAGGACTACTACATTTTGCTGGCCTCTTTGCCTTATACAATAAATAGGCTTTAACAGGACACCATTCTGGATTTTCCCGGTTTTCAAATGCCCTGGGAAGTATTTCCCTGCTATCCCTAAAATTTTTGCCACTGCGTGTCTTAGTTATCCTTTCTTTTAATTCTAAAAATCTTTCACCTGTCCCATTTGTACATAATTTTATGTCTCCCCATTTCATTTGGTGGTGTTCGGTGACACCTCTCAAACCAAAATATACTGTATTAAAGAACCACATAGTTTGTAATAAAGTTGTAGGCGATGAGAGACCTAACTGACCACTACTGAAAAGTTTATCGACATCCTCATCCTTTAAACCATCTGCCTTCTTGTCAGTATTACCCTTTCCCTGCTTTTTTAGGTCGACAAATTTAGCAGTAACTACTTCTCTTGTCCTGCTAAACTCAGGACTCTTTGATATTTGGTATTGATAGTTATGTTTTAGTAATACCCTATCATAGCTACACATCATTCGTTGGTTCATATTCTGTGCGGTCACTTTTTCTGACACTATAGAAATACTGGCAAAAGTATTTGTTCAACTCCATCACTGGAATAACAAATATTTCTCTAGTGTCATTTTTTGATAGGAGAAATTGAGAAAGAGTTCTCAAGCCACTTTCAGTTTTTTTGGCAGTGGTCCGATTTTCTTCTTCATTAATGAACTGATCAATAGAAGCATCATCCACTTCTATAAATTGTCTTGGTTTTGATTTATTTGGATTTTGGTGACCATTTTATCACTTTCTATATCTTCTAGCATCTGTGTTTCTGTCTCAATTGGGGTTCTTCCAGACTGGGTGGGATTAGAGATAATTTGAGGTTGAGTATGTGAGACTGAGAGATGTTGTGGAGGATTGATTGATTGAATATTGTTTAACGTCTACTCAGCAATATTTCAGCTATATCAAGACGAGAACAAGTTTGTTGATAAATAATCACTTTGGGGTATGGAAA
>MJUU01020416.1:96329-116356 GCA_002080025.1 Modiolus philippinarum
AGGGGTCACACCCCGCAAGCCGGAGATACTGGGTCCTATTTCTATATCCCGGGGTTCCCTCGGGGTCCTCTGTTAGGATGGCTCCTACTCCAAGCTCAGAGGATGCTGCGGGCCTATTCTTCAGCCGGGACCGCGCACGGCGGTGTTGTGGAGGAGGTGGTATGGGATCTGGAATTACATCAAATCTGTATCGCGCCTCAGACACAGTTTTGCCATTTTGCAACTCAATTTCCCAGAGGGGAAACCCAAAATTTAAAAGTTTCCCTTTGATGACACCCCTTTCACCACAAACAAGTCTGATTTTATCTCCTAATTTGGGTTCATCAAATTGAGATGCCATCATTTATCAGTAGAACAATAGACGACGAATTCTACGTTATTTACTTCCGTTGTCAAGGAAGTAAATTACTGGACAGAATGTCGACAAATATTGGTTGTAATAATTTGGATGCCATTAGTATAAATCTAATATAAAATTATTTTGAAATTGTTCTTTTATTGTTAAGTGCAAAAACCGCAAATCGCCTATTGTGTGCAGTAAACGGTATATTGTGTGCAAATGACTTGTTTACATTTTGTTTATTTCCAATGACAAAAAAGCAGTGCGGGGTCATGACCTTATAATTGACCAATGAAAAAAATCGATGCACGAGACTTTTTAATTCCCGTGAGCATTAAATTATTTTTAATCACTTGGTCGGGAGGTATGGAAATGCGTTAAAAATGGGAGAAAAGAATAGTTTCCCTCGTTAATGGAAACAGCTCAGTGTTCTCAGCCTACGGCTGAGGACAATAGCACACTGAGCTGTTTCCATTAACGAGGGGAAGATAACTCTGGTCTATTGCAAGGCTACACATTAAATTAATGTTTTATTACATAATCTGCACAAAAGATCAATAAGGTGTTAAAATGGCCGTCTGCAAAACTCAAGTATACTTCAAATTATTGTACTTATATTATAATTATGATACACAAATGATCATTTGCAGCAAAATGCTTAGTAAATTTGAACAAATATAATTGTATTTTTTTAAAATTAATATTTTAAATATCTGCAAATGTGCAAAATGATGTATACGTTTTCTTGTTGAATCATTTCATAGTGTTAATGAATGTAAATTATTTTGCTTTACATATTTTCAAAACCATAGTAATCAATTCTGACAGTCAGAACTCTGGTTGATTTTTGTGTGTGTGCGTCTTGTAGTATTTCTCTCTTTATCAATAATTTATTACGAAGAACTTAAGGAGAAATTAATTAATATTCTATCAAATGAGTCAACGCAAAAACAAAATCCATTCACAAAAAAATTATATGATTTGACCAATAAACATTAGCAAGGAAATGAATATTCATAAAATCGTTTTGACCAATCACAGTAGCCAGGCAATAGAACGGTAATGAATATTCATGATGAAATCATTTTGACCAATCACAGTAGCCAGTCAATAGAACACCCAAGGACATAGAACACCACGAAAGTAGCAATCTCAAAAATAGTTCAAAATACAAAATACTTAATAAAGTATATTGATTGATTGATTGATTGATTGATGTTTTACGCCAACTTCAGCAATATTTCAGCTATATCGTGGCGAGAACTGTTAAGTATATTAACTAATTAGAATAGGTATATGATAAAAATATCTATATAAAACCATATAGCTTTATACAAGTAAAAGAAGTGTGTAAAATGTTAAAAACATATTTAAAGAAATTATGGTTTGACTACCAATATTAGAAATTAGAAACTAGCTTAAAATTGATCTTTTTAAATGTTACTAAATAAATTGATTGCTTTTAAAAATTGAACGATTTTGTCGCCAGCGACATTTGTAAATAGGTCTTTAAGACAATTTGCTAAATAAAAATCACGCCTGATATCGTCAACATCTACACATTCAATTAAAACATGTTGAATTGTATAAGGACAATTGCATGGAATACATTCAGGTCGATCATCACTGTTGAGGATAAAACTATGTGTTGTTCAAGTATGTCCAATACGACATCGGTTGATTGATTGATTGATTGATTGATGTTTTACGCCAACTTCAGCAATATTTCAGCTAAATTGTGGCGAAAATTGTTAGGTCTATTGAACAATTTTAATAAATACATAAAATATTAATATAAAACCATATAGCTTTATACAAGTAAAACAGGTGTGTAAAATGTTAAAAACATAATCGTAAATTTTTGGTTTAACAATAACAATATTAGAAATTAGAAACTTGTTTAAAATTGATCCATTTAAATCTTACTAAATACATTGATTGCTTTTAAAAATTGAACGATTTTGTCGCCAGCGACATTTGTAAATAGGTCTTTAAAGACCTATTTACAAACGTCGCAGGCGACAAAATCGTTCAATTTTTAAAAGCAATCAATTTATTTAGTAAGATTTAAATAGATCAATTTTAAACAAGTTTCTAATTTCTAATATTGTTATTGTTAAACCAAAAATTTACTGTTATGTTTTTTAACATTTTACACATTTGTTTTACTTGTATAAAGCTATATGGTTTTATATTAATATTTTATGTATTTATTAGAATTTTTCAATAAACCCAACAATTCTCGCCACAATATAGCTGAAATATTGCTGAAGTTGGCGTAAAACATCAATCAATCAATCAATTAAGACAATCAGCAGAATAAAAATCACGCCTGATATCGGCAACATCTACACATTCAATTAAAACATGTTGAATTGTATAAGGACAATTGCATGGAATACATTCAGGTCGATCATCACTGTTGAGGATAAAACTATGTGTTGTTCTAGTATGTCCAATACGACATCGGGTCAACACTACCTGTTCCCTACGGTTTTTACCGCAGGAACCGACCTGTTTACCGACGTCTGACTGTATTCCATGCAGTTTATTATTTATTTGCAGATTCCAATGGTCTGCCATAACTTTAAAATGTATTTAACTATAAAAGGCTTCATGTCAGTGTACGGTACTGGACAATCCGCCACCTCGTCATCTAGTGCATCCTTGGCTTCCTGGTCAGCAACTGTGTTTCCATAGATCCCCAAATGACTAGGGATCCAAACATAAATGACTACTTTGCCTAATGCTACAAGTGATTTGTAGAATTCGGCTATTTTCAAAATAATTTGGTGTTTTGTTTTCCGACTTTCAATTGCCAATAGGCAAGATAGTGAATCGGAACAAATCATGAATTAATTTGATTGCGATACAGCTACAAATTTAAGTGCTGTCAAAAGCATTCGAAATCCTAGGGTTATATCCTTTCGAATATGGTTTCATATTTTTGCACTTGGCTCAAATTTCCTGAATGATAAATACACAGGTTGAAATTTGTATCAACTCCCAATTTGAAATTCACTTTACATTCAGGCATATGAGCGGGTAGTGGAAAACAATAAGGAGAACTATTTCCTGTCAAAATTTTTACCTCTTGTATGAAGTCAATATAACAGTAAACACCTACAATGGCCGAAAATTACAATCACAAGCAACAAACGAAAAGGGAAAGGCAATACAAAAAAAAACGAATAACAGACTACAAAGAAACACACATAAATAAAGATAAGAACTCGGGATAGCCGGACTTGGTACCGGCACTACCAAATGCCAGTGGCGGGTTTAAACCGGTTTATTGGTACTCAAACCTCCCATTTCTCTAAACATGTTTCATAATGTTTTTTAATCTAATGTTGTTCATTTTGCAAAGCCTTTGAATACAAAAGCAAAAGTTTTCAATATAATTACACATTTTCGAAGACTCATACTCTCAAACATATTTTTTTTTTAATTTCTTTGTATTGCGACAGTGTTTTGCGAGTAAACTAGATTTATTTAGCTATTTTAGTTTAGCGGCGAGTACTCTTTGAACCATCTTTCTAAATTACGTTCTGTCATATGTTTTTCTTTTTTAAGAAAGGTTTTAGAGTGCAGTAATTAGTAGTCCACATATGTTGGTTTTTTTTTCGTATGTAATTAGTAGTCCACATATGTTGGTTTTTTTTTCGTATGTTTATTGTACGATAAGAAATATGATAGAGAAAGGGGGAGGTTTGGGTACCAATAATCCGGTTTAACCCTTCCGCTGGCTTTTTAGTCGGCTTCGCCGAAGGGGACTTTAGGTTTACACTCCGTCAGTCCGTCACACTCAGTTTTCCGGACTTTTTTCTCACTGTAAGAGATATTAATCTAATATTTGTAAGTATAACAATGAGTTACAGGTCAAGTTCGAGTTTGGTTCCGGTACATTGATATTGGACGGAGTTTTGGCCCTTTTACTTAGAAAATTTTGTTAAAATATAGGTTTTCCGGACTTTTTTCTAAACCGTTCCAGATATGAAGCTAATATTTACTACGTGAGTCTACCAAAATGTGTTACAGATAAAGTTTGAGTTTGGTTCCGGTCCATTGATATTGGACGGAGTTATGGCCCTTTTACTTAGAAAATTTTGGTAAAATTTAGGTTTTCCGGACTTTTTTTCTAAACTGTTCCAGATATGAAGCTAATATTTACTATGTGAGTCTACCACAGTGAGTTACAGATCAAGTTCGATTTTGGTTCTGGTCCATTGATTTTGGACGGAATTATGGCCTTTTGACTTAGAAAATTTTGGTAAAATATAGGTTTTCCGGACTTTTTTTCTAAATCGTTCCAGAAATGAAGCTAACATTTGCTCTGTGAATCTTCCACTATGAGTTACAGATCAAGTTCAAATTTGGTTCCGGTCCATTGATTTAGGACGGAGTTATGGCCCTTTGACTTAGAAAATTTTGGTAAAATATAGGTTTTCCACACATTTTTTCTAAACTGTTTCATATATGAAGCTGATATTTGCATTGTTAATCAACCGATATGGGTTACAGATCAAGTTTGAATATAGGTTTGGTCCATTGATTTTTGACGGAGTTATGGGCCTTGGGCTTGGAAAACTTTTCTTCTTTAACTATTTTTGCTGGTAATTCACAAAGAATTATTCCACCGGTAGGGGACTTCTGTATTGCCTTGCAATACGATCCACACTTGTTCTAGTGCCGGTACAAAGTCCCGCTATCCCGAGTGAATATTGTTATTTATGTTTGTCTCTTATCTTCATTTGTGTTTTTTTCTGGTGCAGTTGGCTTGTAAATTGGGGCATGTGATTGTAGTTTTCGGCCACTGTACATTTTTACTGTTATCCCTTGTTTGTAATTAAAAAAAAGGTTCATTTATTTAATAAAACGGCGAATATGTTGTAGATAAATATAATCGTCGTTCAAACTGAATTTATCTGGCGTCTCAAACTACATTTTTTTTTCTTTCTGGAAACCTATGGAGTTTAATATCCTAGATATTGATTTTTATTTTAGAGTTTATTGAAACCAATTAAATTTCTGGAATAAGTTCGATATCATGCAATATTGTACCACTAAGAATAATTAATAGGCGCCAACTGTCTAAATTGTAGTTTACTTGTTCATTACGAAGCCAAACTTATTGAACCAAATAAACTTTGATTTCATAAACTGACGAACATTACTTCAGGAATGCATGCAATAATAGCCGACAAGTAAAACACGTGTTTTATTGCTAATGATTTGCAACAAATTGAATGTTTTATTAAAACGGTTCGACAATATTTTACTTATTAACTCTCAGGAAATGAGTACGCCTAGCGAAGTTATATAAGCATTTCTAACTGGGAAATAATGAAATAATGTAATGTTAAATTGTTTGTGATTCAGAATAGATCATAGCGCTTGGTTTTAAATTCCAATTGCATTAGATTCTTCTAATTTTATTAAATATAAGTTAATTTGTCAATGTTTGTCTTTTATTGATCCTGTGAAATAAAAATTGTGAATTTTAAATAATCTTGGAGTCACAGTTGGGGTTTGATACCATCATTTTTTGCTTATTGTAGTTTTTTTTTTATTTGTACTTTATTGCACAATTAGGCCGAATATAAAGGCAATTATTATTCCTTCTTCAAAATAAAGACGCCCGCCAGTCTGGAAAATAGTTAAACATAAAATGCTATGGAAAACACAGTCAAAGATGTTCTATCAAACCACTGAACCAATTGGAAACACACTTTGTCACAATAGTTTTTGGGTGGTCCCCTTCAAACTTTGTGATTTTTATGTTTGTGTCTCATTCAAGATGGCTGCAGATGGGGAAAAAGTTAACAACTTGCACCTTTTTGAAAGGCCTTCCCAAATCTCTTAAACAACTGAGCATATTGGAACCACAATTTTTCATAATAGTCCTTGAATGGTCCTCTTGAAAGCTTGTGATATTTATTTTTGTACCCCATCCAAGATTGCCGATATAAGGGAATATAGTTTAACATATCAACCCTATAGAGACATTTATTCTCATAAAAAGCTGCGTGTGATGCCTTAGAAATATTGTAGCAGATAATTTTTTGACTTCCGTTGTTCACCTCTCCTTCTTATACATATATATGGGGTCCGTGCTGTCAATATCGTATGTTACCGGCCCCTGTGCATACCTGTAAAGTCACCTGATTTCATCGGGTGAGACCAGATATTTTCACTTGTCACCCGATGATTTTAAGCAACCGGATCGAGTTGTTAAATAACCCGTGAATCGAAGTCATCACCCGTTTTCATCCGGATTTCAGTTCCGGCAACGTTTTGTATATTATATATTACATTTCCGGTAGTGTTGGAATAACATCGTAAGCTTGGGTATATCCCCCTCGGGTCACAATTAAGCCTTTAAGGGGTCTGTTGAGCTGTTTTAAAGGTAAGTTCTCGTAATTAATGTACTAACAATGTCGGGAACTGGACGGAAGAGATCGATTCTTATCAAAAGTCATGTGAAACAGAATTTGTTTGGATTAAATCCAGTGATAGATGTCCTGGTGATGCATATTGCACATTATGTAAAACCCATTTGAATATTGTTTCTGGCGCTAAAAACGAAAACAGCTTTCCATCTTGCATCAGAAAAGTCAGTAAAGGCAACATCTAATATTTCATCTTTTCTGCGTCATACTTTGCAAGATAATATAACAAATGCAAAGACATTCTTTTTTTTTAGCAGAACACAATCTGCCCTTTGCTGTAGCAGACCATTTCACAAAACTGAGCAAAAAAAGTTCTCAGATAGCCAAATTGTTATTGGATTTTCATGTGGAAAAACTGAGACCACACAAGTCATAAAGAGAGTCATTTCTGTAGATCTAAATGCTAGTGTGATTAATTTATTGAGTATTGTTTAACGTCAATTGAGCAATATTTCAGCTATATCAAGACGAGAACAAGTTTGTTAATAAATAAATCACTTTGGGGTATGGAAAGGGTCATGGGACGGGATATTCTGACTGCCACTGGAAAAGTAGGGTGGAATCGAAAGGGGCGGGAAATTTAGCCTTGTAGCCGATAACCTATGGACCACTCAAAAAGAGCTTGCTACAAGGGTTCTCTAGCGTGCATGGAAGCGTGGCATTTCTTCCAACACGTGGACCTTAGTTTACATCTCATCCGTAAGATGGGTTGTGTATTTATTAATCCCGCACAACCACGGAATGGGTCCTATTTTTATATCCTGGGGTTCCCTCGATGTCAGCCCCGTTTAGGAGGAGTCATACCCTGCAAGCCGGAAATACTAGGTCCTTTTTCTATACCCCGGATTTTCCTCGGGGGGCTAGTGTGATTTAGAAATGCCAAATACAGCCGTTTAGTATTCTGTGTGACGAAAGCAATGACAATGGAAATGACAAGGTCTTTGTGATTTTAGCAAGATTTTTTTATACTGAAGTAGGTAAAGCTGTAACAAGGTTTATAGCCATGCCGATTGTAAATATAGGTACAGCTGATAACCTATTTAATGCTCTTGATTAAACACTATCAGAAAAAGAAATACCTTGGGTAAATGTTCTTGAATTCATGTCAGACAATTGCAGTGTCATGAAAGGAAAAACAACTCAGTAATTTCATGCATCAAACAAAAACAACTTAATGTTTTAGATATGGGATGTATATGCCATTTGGCAAATCTTTGTTGTGATGCAGCAGTCAAAGAATTGCCCATCCCAGTTGAGAAATTACTTGTGTATATACTCCACCATTTTCAGCGTAGCTCAAAACGTACAGAGGTTTACAAGGAATTTATGGAATTTTGTTAAATTGAGCCACTAAAAATAGTCAGACATGCAAGCACAAAATGGCTGTCCATACTAAAATGTGATTGATTGAATATTTTTTAGCGTCTACTCAGCAATATTTCAGCTATATCAAGACGAGAACAAGTTTGTTGATAAATAATCACTTTGGGTATGGAAATGGCCATGGGACGGGAAATTCTGACTGCCACTGGAAAAGTAGGGTGGAATCGTCAAGGGCGGGGAATTTAGCCTTGTAGCCGATCACCTACGGACCACCCCAAAAAGAGCTTGCTACAAGGGTTCTTTAGCGTGCAGGAAGCGTGGCATTTCTTCCAACACGTGGACCTGAGTTTACATCCCATCCGAAAGATGGGTTGTGTATTTATTAATCCCGCACAACCATGGAATGGGTAATATTTCTATATCCCGGGACCCTCGGGGTCAGCCTCCGTTTAGGAGGGGTCACACCCCGCAAGCCGGAGATACTGGGTCCTATTTCTATATCCCGGGGTTCCCTCGGGGTCCTCTGTTAGGATGGCTCATACTCCAAGCTCAGAGGATGTTGCGGGCCTATTCCTCAGCCGGGACCGCGCACGGCGGTACTAAAATGTGTTGGAAGAACATTACACCTCTAGAAAACTCTGAAGTAGTTATTTTAATAGTCATAATGAGATTGGAAAAGAGGGTAGGGTACTAAGAATTGCTAAACACCTAAACACTTGCTGGACCGAAAAATGAACATTTATTTCCAATTCTTAGAGTTTATACTGTCTCCTCTTAATGAGTTCAATACAGCTTTCCAGATAAAGTACTATATCAATGCAAATATAATTACTTATTTTAGCAAAGTGATTTTTGTGTTTTGACAAAACATATGATTACAAGAATTAAGTGATTTTATATGATTATCATAATATGTTGTTACTAGTACATATGTATTTCTTTATATTGACCAATATCATCATATTCTAAATATATATATATTGTCTATATCGTAGGCTGATGCATCCAAGATTGGAATTCTTCATGAACAGATAACAAGGCTTCTGGAAAGTTCCTGGGAAAATTTGTGATGGTTAAAGTTATTACTGCTCACAAGAACATTGTTGATGCTCCATATGTAGATCCTGAAAATCAGTTATCAGATGAACTTATTACTTTTGGTCCACAAAAACAAAGAATACATGGTGGAGAATGATGATGGTATTGATAATAACAAAAGAGCTTAAATTTTCAGGTAATTTATTTTAATAACAAGATAATGATACGATGTAGTATAGTTAGTGTTTAAACCTTCTTAGGTTTTACATTGAAGTATACTTTTCTTATTTTATGATTATTCAGGTATGTGAGGAGATTCTATATGAAGGTGGTTGAGAAAATGATTACAAAGTTTCCATTTGATGACAATACCTTGAAACAGACGAGTCTGTTGAATCCAAGATTCCAAGAAATTACATTAAGTTTGTTTATGATGCATATGTCATGTAAATGTGAACACTTACAGGCCGCACTTAAAAAAAATTATGAAATTTTAACCTATGTCTCTTCAAAACAGATCTCTGGATGAGCATGATGTTAATAGCAATAAAAAATTGGGATGTTGAGTAAATGTACCGGAGAGAAAAATCGCAATTGACACAGAAAGAAAACAATTGTTGTTCTCATCTTGAAGTCACTATGAAGTCTTGACACTGTGTGTGTGTGTGTGTGTGTACATTGTATGTAACATATAATTATATTCAACTTTTTTTACTTTAAAAATGATGACTATAACTTAATATGCTTTGTTTTAGTGGTACAACTAATGCATAGGTTTCCGAACATTGTTCCAGTTTCAGATCGGAAACAAATTCAGTAGCAATTTGATGACTACCAGACTATTCCAGATGAATACTTTCCTAAATTAGACTCTGAAAGTGATATTGGGCATTTCTGGTTGGAACTTTCATACATAAATGACATTTTTACAGACAGAACTAAATTTGGTGTTCTGTCAAAACTTACATCATTACTCGCCTTGCCCAATTGTAATGCAGTCAGTGAAAGGGCCTTTTCAGTTGTGAAAAAGATTCACACTGAATTTAGAAGTGAACTTAAAAACGATACATTATGCGCACTACAACCAGAATTGTGCATGCTTGGAGTTTACACCTAATAAAAATAATTTTAAATCTGCAAAGGGTGCTACAATGGAGTACAATGAAAGTCTGATTTAGTGCATTACTCTTGTGATTAAATTATTGCATTTGCTTAATAATAGAATAATAAAGGTGAAAAAATTTTGCCACACGTTAATAACGGAATAATTTGGGTGAAAAAAAGCTCGTCATGCGTTATGACCAGATTTTTTTTTCATCCATTGCAGTTCATGAGCAGATTTTGGGTCATAAGAGGTTGACAGCTATGCCCCTGTGTTCTACCCCATCCTATATAGAGTGTAACAAAGGAACCCATGGGAAATACATTCATCAAAGATCTCGGAAACAACTGGACTTATTAGAACCACACATACTCACAATCGTCCTTTGGTGTTCTTTCAAAAATTGTGCTTTTAATATCGTTCCTACTCTAAGATGACCGCCAGCGGGGAAAAAAGTTTATTACAGGGCCCTTATTTGAAATGCATTCAAAGATATCCTCTGAAAGCACTTGGTCACAAAAGTCTTTGAATGGTCTTCTTCGAAATTAATAATTTGTAAGTTTCCACCTCATCTCAGATTGATTGATGGATTGTCGCTTAACGCCAACTTTAGCAATATTTCAGCTATATCGTGGCGTGAACTGTTGATAATATAGTAATAAATATATAGTTAAAAGGGTCACTTAAAACATATTGCTATGTACAGATAAAAAAAAATTTATAAAAGACAAAATGATACCATAGACAATTTTAGGTAAATAGTTCAAATCTGATGAAATTTTAAGATTTGATAATACACTTTTATTTGACTATATAACTGAACAGCTTTAAAAAATTAAATAATTTTGTCGCTAGCGACGTTTGTAAATAATTCTTTAAGAGAATCAGCTGTATAAAATGTACGACGTGTGTCGGCAACATCGACACAGTCAAGTAAAGCATGTTGTATTGGGTAAGCACAATTACACGGAACACACTCAGGTCGGTCTTCACCATTTAAAATATAACCATGAGTTGTTCATGTATACCTCATCTAAGATGTTTACAAGTAATCCTTTTGGAGTAATGTTTTCAGAAGACTCATTGAAAACATAGTGGATTGATTTAATATTGTTTTACGTTTACTCAGCAATATTTCAGCTTTATTAAGACGTTTGTCAATAAATAATCATTTTGGGTACGGAAAGCGGAATTTAGTCTTGTAACCGATCACCTACGGACCACTAAAAAAATGGCTACGAGGGTTTTTTTAACGTGCAGGAAGCGTGGCATTTCTTCCACCACGTGGATCTTGGTTTACATTCCATCCGAAATTGATGATGGGTTGTGTATGTAATCATCCCGCACAACCACAGACATCAAGTTTGGGGGGCGTTGTACCATACAGCCTAGAATACTGTTTCTATGTCCCTGGATTTCCTCCGTTCAAACTGGTCTAGGGGTCATACCCCGCAAGTCCTATTTCTATATCCGGGGTTTTCTTGGTCACAATAGTAATAAAATGAGTTGAAAATGTTCATGCCTAATTCAAGGTTGAATACAGTGGCATCATAATATTTGGCTGATTGTCTCTCGGATTATCAAAAGGCCGGCGCCCAGGTTAGCGATAAAGCCTCTTATTTTTACTTGAATCGTCTTGATTAAGACTGTTCAGAAAAACTTCACTTCATCCTAATTAGCGATTTTTACTAAGAAGTTTCATCGGTAAAAAAAGACGGAGAAATCCATAGAAATTGAAATTTTCTGGGGAAAGTCGATTTTTTTAATGTTTTCCTCATGTTTAGTGAAAATTGTATACATATCACTTTTACCTACAATACAGAACAGTAATCATACTGCAATATTATTGTCATTTTTCTCTAGTGGGACTAACTTTGAAAATTTGCCAACAAATGAAAAAAAAACAATCACAATGTACTACCCTCTTTCCATAATTGAATTTAATATTTGGAAAGTGCTTTAAAACAGATCATTTTGGATTTTATTTTTTCTGCTTAAAATTGGTCTTGCTTGCATCTAACGATAACTGCCTGCGTTCTAAATCGTTATTGGTACATATTTCTAATATTTACATGCATTAAAAAAAGATGAAATGATCGTTTATCGTAGAATGATTAGTTACGCTAATAAAGAGAAAACTGACAAAACCAGCACTTTTGAGTTAAAAATGAAGTGCAAGATTACATAATACAATGTTTGTTGCGTAATGGTAAACATCGCTAAAATCATATTTTGTCCAATCTTGATATATAAGTTGAAAGTTGTATCTATTCACAAAATGCTTTGACATTTCCCTGAACTTAGACGTTTTAAGAGATAGATGGCATGTATTTCAAGATCAGGCCCCGGTTACATAAAACATCTCAAATTGAGGTTTTCCTCAAATCCTTGAGGATTTCCTCAAATATTTGAGATTCCTCAAAATTGTGTTTCATAAAAAATAATTTGAGGAATTCCTCATTCTGAGGATGAGTTTTTCCTTAAAATTTTGAGGATGCAGTTGAGCGTCCTCGAGATCTGAGGAAAAGATGGCGTCGTTTTTAAGATTCCGCCGAATCATGGAAAGAAATGACCGTTTTAGACGCCGGAGACGCGTTTTCAGGAGGAGAGACTTATGGTTTAGTAACCTAGACGAGGATTAGGTATTTTCAAGGTACCGATTTCGTAAAGCGACAATCCTTTTTATCGTCAACTTGATTTTTAACGCGATAAGTTTTGGTACGCACAGAAAAAAGGCACTGTCGCCCCTGGTACAGGTGTTAATCACATTAAGATATTATGCAACCGGTGCAATGTTTCGTCTCGTTGGGGATTTTTTTGGAGTTAGTGTACCAACAGTCTCCAGGAGCATAACCAGAGTGACAGAAGCTTTATGTCAACGATCCAAGGAGTTTATAAAATTCCCCACCTCACCAGAAGAAATAACCAAGACCAAAACGGATTTTTTTCGTAAGGCTGGTAAGTATTCTCCCTTTGTTTACAAAGGGGAGTAATGAAAAAACAGCCGTTGAACTTCGCCCCAAATGGCAACTCGTCCCAAAGACATAATCATGACATGTACTTTTGGAAAATATTGGGAAAAAATAAAATAAGAATATTTATTTGTCAGTCATTGGTCTCGACATAGAGATGTTTTTTTTACTGACCATTAGACTGGTGTCATTGCTGTAACCCTGTATTCGTCATCCCTAATCCGTACTTCGGTGGCTGACCCGGTGTGCTGGCAGTGTACAGTCATGGGACATAAGTATTCGTATTTTTGAAAATTTCCTTTGCATTTCATGTTCAAATGGACAACATTTAAAAAATTTTGGCAGAGTTTATTTTTTGTCACATTTTCATGAAAGTTGCACCATTAAAAAAGAGCTCGGCAATCAGTATCTTGTTAAAATCGCCTTTGTTAAAAAATCACAAACTTTATTTCTTGGGCGATTTTCATATAATTTTATAGACGAAAAGGCTTTAGACAGCCTTAGTAAAGTAGAAGTAGAATCTGCAAATAGAATAACGGTTGACAATAGAGGTAAGGCAAGTTTCAAGAAAAGTTATGAAAGCGTTCTTTAGTTAAAGTAAGACGTGTGGACCGAAATTACAATTTCATGCTTTTTGAAATATTTAAAGTCACGTACATCTGGAATTAAATATCCATCAACACAATAAAATTTTAGGGAGCTTTCTTCCATCATACCCAACAATCATGCAATGTTTCAAGAAAAATGATCAAAGTGTTCTCTTGTAAGAGTATGACGTATGGACGGAAATTGCAGTTTCATGCCTTTTTGAAATAATGAAAGTCCCATAACTCTGGAATTGTATATCCACCAATAAAATTTAAAAAATGCATGGATGTTCCGCGGTACACACGTGTCGCCTTCGCTATATTGAAATAATTCCTGTTTTGTAAAGTCCAATGATAATCAAAAACTAAATGCATGGTGCACATCTGCAATATATATTGAAGCGTTCCTGCAAGTTTGGTTGGAAAGTACCCAAGCGGTCTAGGAGGAGTTGCGGATAATGGAGGTATACCCTGTGACTACAATAAGCTAAAATGAAAAATGACAAAGTTCAAACATAGGTAGATAATCTGCAAAAATCAAATTTAATCAAAAACTAAATGCATGGTGCATATCTGCCATAAGTTCAAACATAGCTAGAAAATTTGAAAAGATCATAATTAATAAAAAACTAATTACATGGTGCACATCTGCAATATATATTGAAGCATTCCTGCAAGTTTGGTTGGAAAGGACTAAGCGGTCTATGAGGAGTGGCGGATAATGGAGGTTTACCCAATGACTCTAATAAGTAAAATGACAAAGTCCAAACATAGCTAGAAAATCTAAAAAATAAATCAAAATTAATCAACAACTAAATGCATGGTGCAAATCTTCAATATAGATTGAAGGATTCTTGCAAGTTTGGTTGGAAAGTACAAAGCCGTGTAGGAGGAGTTGCGGATAATGGAGGTACACCATTTGAATGCAATAAGCTAAAATGACAAAGTCCAAATACAGCTTCAAATCCTGGAAAAACATAAATAAAGAAAAACTAAATACATGGTGCACATCTACAATACATACTGAAGCATTCCTGCAAGTTTCATTGGAAAGTACCCAGTGGTTTAGGAGGAGACACGGATGATGATAAAAATTTTGGGGCCATACAGACGGACGGACGGACGGACAGACGGACGCAAGACGATGGATAGTAATCCTATGTGTCGATCCTGCACTAGGTGCAGGCGACAAAACAATATCAAGCTTTCTTATATCATATCCAACAATCCTACAAATTTACAAAAAAACTTTTTTGAAATATTTCATTACAATGGAGCGAAAAATCCATCAACAAAATAAAATGTTAGGGAGCTTTCTACCATCATACCCAACTATCAAAGCGTTCTCTAGTTAGAGTACGACGTTTGGACGGACGGACAGACACCGGTTTTCCAGAATACGTCCTGTCAAAGATAGGCGAATAAAAATGCTTTATTATTTTTTTTTTATTTGTAATTGAACAGATTACAGTAAAAAAAAAACAAAAACAAAAAAAAAACACACACACACACAACAGAGAACGCGGACCTCGCCGAAGACACACATCAAAATTGAATATTTATGATTGATGAAGAAAACGTAAAAGCGTTGTTTCATTGGTACGTTTTACTTTTTTTGAAATGTTCCTACATTGTCTAATGGTATATACTGTGGACAAGGTATGCATTTTTCTTTTGTTGTTTCATTGCTTCGTTTTACCATGTATTTAAAGAAAGTATATGTTATGTCTATGTACTCTAGATCCTTTCATTGTAATACTTATCGGATCCCGAAACAGTTCACTTTTTTCAAATGTTCTTACATTGTCTAATGACATATACTCAGTTGGACAAGGCATGCACTTTTAAAGTGAAGATCCGCTAAGTTTCAATGTTTCAGTAAAAAAATAACACAAACAGACCGCGGACCTCACCGAAGACACCCATCAAAATTGGTGAAGAAACAGTAAAAGCGTTGTTTCATTGCTTCGTTTTACCATGTAATTAAAGAAAGTGGTTTATGTACTATGGATCCTTTAATTGCAATACACATCGGATCCCGAAACAGTTCACGAACTCATGCATTTTACTTTTTTCAAATGTTCTTGCATTGTCTGATGGAATATACTTTGGACAAGGCATGCACTTTTTTGGTTAATTTTAAAAGTGAAGGTCGAAGTTTCAATGTTTCATTCCGAAAACCAAAGTAATAAATGCAAACTAAATTCAAGATCGATAACACAACAGAGAACGCAGACCTCGTCGAAGACACCCATCAAAATTGAATATTTATGATTGATGAAGTTTCATTGCTATGTTTTACCATGTATTTATAGAGAATGGGTGTCATGTCTATGTACTATAGATCCTTTCATTGTAATACACACCGGATCCCGAAACAGTTCACGAACTCATGCATTTTACTTTTTTCAAATGTTCTTACATTGTCTAATGGCATATACTTTGGACAAAGCATGCACTTTTTTGGTTCGTTTCTAAAGTGAAGATCGAAGTTTCAATGTTCCAAAACCAAAGTAATAAATGTAAACTGAATTCAAGATCACTAACACAACAGGGAACGCGGACCTCGCCGAAGACATCCCTTGAAATTGAATATTAATGATTGATATACTTTGGAAAAGGCACGCACTTTTTTGGTTGTTTCATTGCTTCGTTTTACCATGTATTTAAAGAAAGTGTATTTCATGTCTAGTATGTACTCTAGATCCTTTCATTGTAATACACATCGGATCCCGAAACAGTTCACGAGGTCAAGCATTTTATTTTTTTCAAATGTTCTTACATTGTCTAATGGCATATACTCAGTTGGACAAGGCATGCACTTTTAAAGTGAAGATTGAAGTATCAATGTTTCATTCCGAAAACGAAAGTAATTAAATTAACACAAAACAGAACGCGGACCTCACCCGAAACAGTTCACGAAGTCATGCATTTTACTTTTTTCAAATGTTCTTACATTGTCTAATGGCATATACTTTTGACAAGGCGTGGTTTTTTTTTCGTTTCGTTTTTAAAGTGAAGATCGAAGTTGCAATGTTCAATTCCAAAAACCAAAATAATTAAAATAACTCATAACAGAACGCGGACCTCGCAGAAGACACCCATCAAAATTGAAAATTTATGATTGATGAAGAAACAGTAAAAGCGTTGATTTATTGCTTCGTTTTACCATGTATTTATAGTGAATATATGTCATGTATATGTACTCTAGATCCTTTCATTGTAATACACATTGGATCCCAAAACAGTTCACGAAGTCATGCATTTTACTTTTTTCAAGTATTCTTACATTGTCTAATGACATATACTTTGGACAAGGCATGAATTTTTTTGTTTCGTTTTTAAAGTGAAGATCGAAGTTGCAATGTTTTAATTCCAAAAACCAAAATAATTAAAATAACACAAAACAGAACGCGGACCTCGCAGAAGACACCCATCAAAATTGAATATTTATGATAATCATTGATGAAGAAACAGTAACAACGTTGTTTCATTGCTTCGTTTTAACATGTATTTATAGTGAATATATGTCATATTTATGTACTCGAGATCCTTTCATTGTAATACACACCCGATCCCAAAACAGTTCACGAACTCGACAAAAAGTGAAGATCGGAGTTCCGAAAACAAGGGTCATACTAAAAAAACGCCCGAGAGCACCCGGGGAGGTAAAAAGCGCCCGGGGGAATTTTTCATATTTATATAAAGGATATGCCGAACGAAATGACAAAATATATCATGTAGATATACTGGGAAACGCAACATCCTTTAAAAGATACCATGTTCATTCGCTTAACATGTACGGTGATGTTTTGCAATCTAGATCAACAATTATGAACGCTTAGACTCCTGTGGAACCAAGTTATTTATATTTGATTTTGTACTTAAACGAACTAACAATTATAAAAATATAAAAGACTGATTAAAAGACCCGGTTAAATATCAAAGAGCATAAAACGTGCGTCAGTTTTTTTTTTGTACTATTCTTAATGACTGGAGAACGCGGACCTCGACGAAGACACCCTACAAAATTAAAATAAATAACGTCAATAACGAGATACCTAGCACTGAAAACTTTCTCAAAACTTCCACCTGTAGTAATGCATAAAGTGATGGCATATTTTTTATTGCCCAACCAAGCAATTTTACATGTAAAATCGTAACTTTACTTATGCTACGACAGATTAGCGTGAAGTTCATTTGCAGTAGTTATGCAAGTCAGGAAGACACACCTGACTTTTTTTAATTTACAATTTTATGTGTGAGAAATGAAAAAAAATAACCATTTAAACTAAAGAATCACAGGAAATTTCCATAGTGACAGGAAGCTACATCAAATACCACCATTATTAACAGATTTATATACCCCGGGCGCTTTTTAGTATGACCGGAAAACAGAAGTAATAAATGCAAACTGATTTTTTGTTGCGAATGCAAATATAGTCGCCCCGCAAGACCTCCCCTGAAAATCAAATGGTATGTTTTTGCGGCCATGTTATTTGTCAGATATGAAAAAATAGCAATCTTTTTAAAGGACCCTCCATATATCATTCCTATAAAATTTGGTTTAACTTGCTTCAGTGGTTTAAGAGGTGTTGATGATATGATGTTTTTCCCTTTGTGTCCAATGTTTATTATAAGTTCCACGCTGGTGGTCATGTTTTTTATCTGATCAGAAGGAAATGAGCAATCTCTTCCATACAATATAATATTTCTGTAAAGTTGTTGTAACAAGAGCTATCGCCGAATGGCAACCAGTGATAAACCCACTCACTGAGTCCTGATCAATATGGCAAGTGCAATTTTAATTGTGTGTGGACACAATACATAATCCCCAGGAATAAACAGAATGTAGTGACCAACTAATCATAAAGAGGCTGTATACCAATTTTGAAATCAATCCTTTTTTTAGAAGCTGAGAAAACAGACGAAAAATTCATGTATCTCTATATTTTCTTATGTATCTTTCTTATATGTTGCTGCTTATAAATGTACTTGGATCACGAATCAAATGTTGTAATACTGTGTTATGTCCAATAAAGTTATTTGATTTGATATTTCGTAACCAAGTCCACATTTCATTAAACAAGAACCACAGGTCCGACAAGAGTCAAAATAGGAAATTCCTTACAACTAATCATATTGAGACTGCATGCCAATTTTGAAATCAATCCCTCTTATAAATGGTGAGAAAGAAGGTGACAAAAAAATTCATGTTTCACTGCATTTTGTAACTAAGTCCACATTCCGTTAAACAGGAAGTGCACATCGGACAAGACTCAAAATAAGAGGTTCCTTACAACTAATCATATAGAGGTTGCATACCAATTTTAAAATCAATCTCTCTTGCAGAAGCTGAGAAAAATGTGACGAAAAATTTATATTTCCTACCTTTCGTACAAAGTCCATATTTCGTCAAACAGGAAGTGCACATCCCACAAGACTCAAAATAGGACGTTCCTTACAACTTACCATATAGAGGCTACATACTAATTTTGAAATCAATCCCTTGAGCAGAAGCTGAGAAAACTGTGACGGAAACAATTTGTGGACAAACGGACGGACCAGGTGAATGCAGTATACCCAACTCTCTATAGAGTGGGGGTATACATTGTAATTTGCTTCAGAGGAGTTGATGAAAATGATGCTTCTCCCATGGGGTCCAATGTAAAGAATACATGTTATACAGTGACTATACATAAACAAAGGAAATAACTACAGTATTTTTTAATAATTCCAAATGTAATTGTAACGTTCATTTTCATTGGTCAACGTCATGATTAGCAAACGGAAATATTTTTCGATATTTCCGTTTGCCCATGAATCCGCTCCGCAAAAATATAGTCCAGCAAATAAAGACGTCGTTAACGTGGATCACGCAGTTTTTAACGTACAAAATTGGAATTATAAGGATTAAACACTGATTTTTAGGAAATTATGTATGTATAAACTCCGGCAGCTCACTCACAAACTTTACATAAAGTCCTTATCACCACCTTGAAAAGTTAATGTCATGCAGGGTGTTAATTGATTGTAAATGGCAAATAAGAAATGATAACAAATGTATAATTGACTTTTGGAAGTTTCATACTTTCAGAAGCAAACACCCATGATTTTTGTACAGTTTGATTAATAATTAACGAACAAACTAACAAAAAAATAGAAAACACAAGAGTGGACCCTAATAGATGTCTCGCCCGTCCCTGCTTGTCG
>MJUU01020416.1:121132-151971 GCA_002080025.1 Modiolus philippinarum
CCCCCCCCCCCCCCCGACTTTTAGTCACGGGGTTATAAAACTGAGAATTCAATACCTTAGTTACACTTTCCACAATTTGTTCACATTTACTAAATGTTCAAAATTCAAAAAATTTACTGTTCATTATCAAACTTGGGTATTTTTTTCATACATTGATAATGGTTAAATGTCTTGATCTTCTAGCAAACCCTTATATTTACTTAATGCAATAATTTCCTCATTCCCCTTTTTCTTCTCTAAATTTGTTCTTTTATTGGGGGGGGGGGTTTAAAGTTGTCTCTGGCAAAATAAAGCACATACAAAGTGGCTTCTGCATAAATTGTTAGCATTCACACTTATTACAAACAAAAACACATTATTTTCCTTTCTTTTGCAGTTGTACATTCAAATAGGACAATCATGAAACTAGTACTATATAAATGTTAATGTATTTATTCAGAAATGCATACTTATACTCCTAAGGGTTATCAGCATATATACAAACACATACGTAATACTGCTTAGGGGTATCAGCATATATACAAACACATACAAAGTACAACACTTGCCATATTCATCATATAAAATGAAATATACAAAATTATATGACTTTAATTGTATGTTTAATATTTTATATTGTTGATGGTGAAGAGTAGTGTAGTTGTTGAGAAAAAACTTAACCAATGTCACTGAAGCATAAAATGTGGGTCTACAAAGCCACCTTATTGTTAATTATTTGGGTAGTACTCATCAAGGTAATAAATTTGATGAAACATCATTGTCATTTCATGTGTAGTTGTTGAGAAATGGACTTTTAACACAAATCTTAACCAGAGTCACTCAAGCGTGAAATGTAGGTCACAGAGTCAAACTACCTAGTGAACTCTATAATAACATCGAATATCTACCTACTGGCCTACTATTATTGTTCTACCTCTTACAGTTTATGAGAAATGTACTTAAACACAGAACTTAACCGGCACACGGACAGATGGACAAAGGTAACACTATATGCCCCTTCCACATTATGGGCGGGCATAAAAACTGTTATAGAAATGTAAAGTAGTTTTGTACAATATTTTGCTTGAAATGAGGCTTATTTAGGGTATAATGGAATATGGGATATGTTGACTAGTGAAAATGGGATATTTCAATAATTTATGGGATATCTTCAATTTTCAAAGGGATATTTTAGGCCAAACTTACTGGGATGTGGAATATTTGGGACCCCCCCCCCCTCCTAAACAAGCCTCTGAAATGAACCAATCTGGAAAATTAAGACAAATCTTTTCTGTGTCAAAATTTTAGCAAACTGTTAGTGAATCAGTACATGTACATTAGACATGCTGAATGACTCTTTCCTATTAATTCCTCCCAAATAAACAATAAAATCCATTTTCAACGATGTTGTCTATTTCTGTTGTGCTTATTATACAAAACAAAAAAAGCAGGACCAAGTTAGATTTTATTCCGCATATTGTAATCTGTTAAGTTTTATTGATCTTTTACACTATAAATGAGCTTATATGCCAATGTGAAAAGTGGGTTTCCATAAAAAGGGGGTTTCAGTCTTTTTTTTCAATTCTTAGTTTAATTCGGTCTTAATCTTGAACAATTTTTTTAATCCAGAAAAAGGTGCACTAGGAAACCCTTATGTCCAATCTTGACATACTTTGACTTACTTAACTGAAACTGGCTAATTATACAAATTACTATTTAGTGACCACTCTCCAGTTGAACTCAATGAAGCCTGCATTGGCCTGGATTTTCCTGTATACGCCAGGGGCAGAAAAGGCTGTATTAATATCACTAATGCTGAGCTCTAAGTATGACACATGACGGGTTTGCCATAATAGAGGGTGGTAAAGGGTTATTTTCGTGCAGCGCGTTTGTGTTTTTTATCTCAGGTGTTGTCGTGCTGGAGGGTCGTTATTTGCCGTGTTTCGTGCAAACCGAAAAAAAGGCGTCGTGCAAGCCAATTTCTTATTTTTCATTCCTCGTGTTGTGACATTTTATTTCTCGTACGTCCGCGCACGGTACCCCCCTGTACGACCCTCATAATAGGGCTGATATTATTTAATAATTGATTATTCTGCCCAGAAACAGACACATTAATAGGTTTAATAACATCAATTATTATTATTACAGTACAGAAAGAGACATACCTTATCACTGTGATAGTAGGGATGTCTAGGAAAGTGATGGGGATTAATTTCTACTTTCAGAAATTGTTAATTGGGGCAATAAAACCCAAGTTTTGTCAGACAGTTCCTGTTTTACAGGTAAAAATCTAATTAAGCAGGTAGACTTCAAGGAAATTACAGGAAAATGGGTAATAAAATTTAATCCCCACCACTATGTGTTATGCCTTAACACTTGGTTGAAATGAATGTGAATACCATGAAGAGTGGAACCCACAGTGAAGTGAGAAGGGAGTATACTAGTACATACAAGAATGAAACGTATAATGAATTAAACAAGCACAATTGTAATATAACGTATATTAGGCAAGTGAGTGGAAATTATAACGTAAATGATTTCTTTTCACATAATAAATCTACGCATTGACCTCTGTGAAGACTTTTTCCCATGCCATCTTTTTGGCGTCTGTGGTGACCCCCGACGATCCCCCCGGACCTTTAAGCTTTCCAAATATAATGTGCTCTTGTTTGTGCACGCTTTGAATTAAAGCAATCTTTTCCCCCTCGCTCCAATTTGTCCCTCGTTTGCTTTGCTTTTCATCGGCCATAGCTGAAATAAAGTGAAATTTACAACATACGACTGTTACCTTCGAAACAATACACTCCATTTTCCCGGATTTTCGATACATTTTGTGCCTTCAATTCAAAAGAGTTCTACTAAGACCGCTAATGTTATTGAAAAAAATACTCAAATATTTTCCTCACTTGAGGATTTCCTCAAATACGGTGAGTAATTTTTATGAAACACAAATTGAGGAAAATCGCAACTGAGGAAATACTCAAGGGATTTGAGGATGAGGAAATCCTCAAATTTGAGATGTTTTATGTAACCGGGGCCAGGACGAAACTCAGTTCAATTCAGAAAATTACATATAAAAAGTAATACAGCTGGAAAGGACAGAAGGGGTAACGAATTCGATTTGAGGAATAAATTTCCTGCCCCTACCCATTTCTTCAATTTTCCTGTCCTGAGAAATGGGTAGGGGCAGGAAATTAAGCCTTCTTTATACGACTCTCAACAAGTTTGCACTTGAGCAAAAAAATAAAGACTTGATACTGGATAGGGCTTGGCGTTTCTCCACAGTGTTTAGCTACAATGGTTCGTGGTTAGGCTTTCCGTATTATGACCCGACTATCTCGCTTAGACAGGGCATATCACTAGCTACCATCTAGGGACGCGAGCCGGAGTCGTTGAAAACCAATTCCCCGAGGGTCCCGGGATATAGAAATAGGACCCATTCCGTGGTTGTGCGGGATGAATAAATACACAACCCTTCTTTGGGATGGGATGTAAACTCAGGTCCACGTGTTGCCACGCTTCCTGCACGTTAAAGAACCCTTGTAGCAAGCTCTTTTTTGAGTGGTCCGTAGGTGATCGGCTACTAGGCTAAATCCTCCGCCCTTTTCGATTTCACCCTACTTTTCCAGTGGCAGTCAGAATTTCCCGTCCAATGGCCCTTTCCACACCCCAAAGTGATTATTTATTAACAAACTTGTTCTCGTCTTGATATAGCTGAAATATTGCTGAGTAGACGTTAAACAATATTCAATCAATCAATCAATGAAAACCAATTCAGGTGCTGGGCGAGTTAGATACATTGCATCGTGTTGATAATGTGCAAATTTCAAAAAAGTAACAAGTTTGTGGTGTTAATGTGCAAACTTAAACAAAGTATCAAGTCATTGATGCCTTCAATCCGGTCGTTCTGGGACTATCTTTTTTTTTTCGACTTCCCCTTTACCTGGCTTTTCAACTGCTTATTTACGTTCACTTTTCCCCTGACGCCGTTATAGTTTGTTTTCTCGATTCTATTTCTGATGGCATACGCGCACACATGTATTTGTTTGACTAATAATTGTTACATCCGATAGGGATCCCGAAAATAAATTTAAAAGTGGAAACGAATTGTTTAGAGTGTGTCTCCTTGATTATTATTTTAAATAATATTCTTTCATGGGAATTGTGCAGATTTACGATTCTACACAACTTGGTGCTAGATATACATTAATTATGTTGCATTCCGTCGGACGAATACTGTAATAAAATCTGCGTCCTGTCATGTATTTTTGCGTACCAGACGCGTGTTTTACGCGTCCCGTAAATCCCCCGTCTATGTTTTAAAATTCCCACAATAAAAACTTTTCATCACGGAAGATAACATTAATACAGTAATTTTAGAAAAAAGACGGGGTAAGTATGAAAATAATGGGTGTCCCATGTTTTAAAATTGTTAAAATTTTGTACCAAGACTATTTTTGTTAGATTTATATAGTTAATTTATGAATATATGTCGTTTTTAAATTAAACATTGCGAAAAATAAATCGTCATGTTTGCAGGTTAAATAAATTCCCCAAATAATTAACGAAACCGAAAGAACCGGAACCGAAATGTTGCTTATCATCGGTTCTTTGAGATCAGATGGTAACTTTTTTATGAATTTAACCCCCGAAATAAAAAAAAATGCAAGAAATTTTAAAAAAAGGTAAAATTCATGATTTCTTTTCTTAAAACAAACCCTCTTCTATCAAAAAAATAATTTGCATGTGTAAATTGTCTCTGATATTTAATTATCTCCATCAACGAAAATGTAAATTCCTTCAAATACGTTTAAATAGATGAAAGCCGANCCCCCCCCCCCCAAAAAAAAAAAACACCATAGAGACAACTTTAACAATGATGACATAATATAAACGCCACAAAAATAAAGGATAATCAGCGCGAGCCTCCCCCTAAAAGAACAGCAAAAAAACAAAACAAAACAAACGAAAACAAAACGACGATTTACTACATTTACCTATTTTAATTACCGAGAGTCCCGATTTTCCGAACCAATTCGGCCGCGCATCCAGTTTGGAATTTGGCAATTCTGAATGTCGCTTTTTTTTTTTTTTTTGCTTCGACGATTGTCTATCACGCCAGGTCTATTAATAAGGAGAGCCGAAAAGACCAACGTAAACTTTTAATACTATTTTGCAGTTTCATTGTTTGTTCAATTCTACAAATTTCATACATTTTTTGCCGTAACAGTCGATATTGCTGTAATAATATATTAATACTACGGGTTCAAAATAAGAAAGAAAAACGAGAGCTGTTGCCGAATGGCAACCAATCATGCCCCCCGCTCATTGAACCCTGAATCAATAGGGAAAGTGCAAATTTAAGCGTATGTTGACACAGTACAAGTATGGACACAATGATATGCCTCTCCTTTTTCCAAATAGATAAATAGAAGTTCTGAGCCCGAAAATCAATTCTATGGGTGCTAGGTAATCTTCCTGTGAAGTTGCATCCATTTTGAGGCACTTTGAATTTGCCCGCCTTTTTCCAGTTTCCATAGCAACGGCAGCCATTTTGAAAATTCAGAGACCCAAAGTCATTTCTATGGGTGCTAGGCATCCTTCTTGTAAAGTTTCATCAAATTTGAAGCACTTTGAATTTTCCCGCCTTTTTTCAGTTTCCATGGCAACGGCGGCCATTTTTAATATTCCAAAAGATATGTGTGTGCACATCTACTTATTGTAAGTTAGATTCCTTTGAAGTAGTTGGAATTTGTTTGCAAACTTTCTAAAAAAACATGAATAGTTGTGTTTTTCATTCGTACGGACGGACGAACGAACGGACGGACGGACACGGGTAAAACAATATGCCCCCCGACTTTTCGTCGCGGGGGCATAAAAAGAGGAAAGTATAATGAAGACAATTTAGGATGTCAACATTGAATTTGTATATATTTTGTTTATTTGTAAAAGGTAAACACTGTCATGCTGTTCTTCCGCTGATCTGCAGAGAATTTGCATGTATACCTGCCATTTCCTACAATAAATGTGTTCAATTGACAATACACAAGCATTATTGATTTTATTACAGTAATGATTATTTTCTCGGGTCGCACCTATGGTTTAGAAATAATAAAGATCTCATCGATTTGCACTTGGTCGACAGTGAGTATTCAGTGTTGCTTGCAACTTTAACGAGAGGGGAAATACACAATAACTGCATTACAATTCATGACACACCAAATAAATATATCTCTAAATGTAAAAAAAAAATCAGGATATGTCATTCAAAATGAAGCCCGGGACCAGCTTAGAACCAAAATAAAAACTCAAGCTTGGAACAAAGATAAAAACCAAGGACAGAAGTTGTACCAAAAAAAATCTAGGATGAAAAATTTGACAACAGCTCTCCCATGAAAATTAAATGGTTGCCTTCCAAATCAACTCCGCATCAATTCTTGGGTTTTTTCTTGTCTTATTGGGGCCATGACTAACAAAATATGTTTCTTTTTTTCTGTCAGCTATGGTTTAGTTACATGGCCATGTAGTTATGTGTTCTCTTTCCGGTTTGGATGTTGCTTTATGGTCGTTTTTTTTTTGTTGTTTGTTTTAATTTCTTGTCTTTTCTATTGCCTTTATTTGTCTTTGGCTTGGACTTATGTACGTCTTTGTCATTGGAAAAGATTCTAAATGGGCCCGAATCTACATAGGTAATTCTCAATAAAATCTCTTGTCAGGGCCTTACCTTGATTTAAACACATATTTTCCATTGCCTATCATAGCGATTCAAAGTTTCTAAATATTTCTTTTTCGTTTGTTTGGGATATTTGCAAAAAAAAAATGATAATGAGATCTTGGGAAGGTAACAAAATTGTCAAAGAAATACTTTTTTACTTTATTAACAACAGGGGATTACATTAATAAAAAAATATATAGTAAAAAAAAACCGACAATAAGCAACATTTCGGTTCTGTGCTTTGTGTCTGTCTGGCGTCATTGTTTTTGTGTCCAACGTCATTGTTTTCTGTGTTCTCGTTTTTGCCCTGTCTTTGGACTTCGATTTTTGTGAATGTCACCCCTTTGTTCCTTCGGTATTCTACTGCCGTTGTTTCGGTTCCGGTTCTTTCGGTTCCGTTAATTATGTAAAGAAATTATTTCACGTATAAACATGACAACTTATTGAGTGCAATGTTTAATTTAAATATGGCATATATTCATAAATTAAATACCTAAATTCAACAGAAATAATCCTGGTACAAAATTTTAACAATTTTAAAATATCGAACCGAGACCGAATAAGAAAGCAAGATATAAATACATCTGCCTGCGAAATTAATATTTTACGAAAGGATATGGAGTAAATGAACATGAGACCATAACACATATGTTTACTCCAACTGCAATAATTTTAATGAGCTGTATGGCCATTTCGGAAATTAATTCCTCATCAGCAGCGCTAGAACCCGAACAAAGAAAATCCATAATTTCAAAAAAATTGCTTAAAATGCACAAAACCAAAAGAAATCCGAATAATCAGTAATATCAAATATAACCAAGGGCATAACTACGATGGAGGGGGTTAATCTTTAGGTTTTAGAATTTACATAAATTTAGATAATAGTAATTGAACAAAGTGTACACATGCGATATTATCTCATGTACAAGTACACCATATCTGAGAAAAATAAAGAGCACACATCTCTACCACGGGGAATTGTTTTACCAACTCCACACTGCAATATGTATGAAAAGAGATTGTGCTAACGGGATTTTTTTAAGGTACTACAATAGAATGGCGTCCGTCGTTTTACGCACATACGGACGAGCACGCCGGGTCTCTAATTGTAAGGTTATGATAGGAAATATCAGAGTTGTAATACATTGTACTGTTTACGTGTTTTAAAGGAGTAATATATTATTAATTGTTCAAGTAAAACGTCAGATTCAGTCAAAATTACATTTACGTCCCGATTGTTGCATCGCTTCATGCATTGTTTTGCACACTGTTGTTTTGACAAGTTTAGCAAAGAGCACACACCTATTTTACTGCGTCGACTATTTTGTTTTAAAGATAGTGCTTGTTTTCAGTTTTCTCTGTAATGGTGATTTATACAAATATGATTTTTTTTTCACAAGCTTTGTATGCTAATGGGATATCGTGTTCAACTTTGTGGGATATTACTTCTTGTGTATCGACTCATTTTTGGCGCTTGAAGCATTATAGAGTAATTTTTCGTCAACGTTTGCCTGTAATAGGAATGATACAAATCTGAAATTTTTTCATCGGCTTTCTATGATCATGCCATATAGTGGAATGCATTTTCAAACCTTTTGCAACATTACATCCTGTTCACCGACTCGGTCAGTATCTGACACTTCTAGCATTACAGTATTTTTTCTAAGTTGTCTCTATTACGGTGAATAATACAAATCTGATATTTGTGATAAGCTTTCCTAGACCCATCTTTCTAAATTACGTTTTGTCTATTCTTTCCTTTTCAAGATTGTGGTCTTAGAGTTAGTGGTCTACCTGTATTGGGTTTTATTTGTATGTCTATTATACTATAGGGAAGCGGGATAGAGAGAGGGGAGGTTTGGGTACCCATTAACCGGTTTAACACTACCGCTGGCTGTTGCCAGTGCCGGTACCAAGTACGGCTATCCCGAGTTCCTATCGTTATCTATATTTTTTTTGTTATTTTGTTGTTTTTCTTGTGCAGTTCCCTGGTTGATTGTGACGTGTGATTGTAATGTTCGGCCATTGTAGGCGTTTCCAGTTATCTTCCTTTCATTAATTGTATTATAGTATACATTATTGTGGGATGCATCTTTAAACTAGTCGGATAATAGTATTTTTTCGCTAGAGGTTTCTCTCTAATGGTATATAATAGAAATCTGAAATTTTGATACAAGCTTTGTGTGAACATGTTCTATTGTTGAATTAGTTTTCAGACCTGTCGGGATACTACTCCCTGATTGCTGACAATTTTTTTTTTCAATCATAGCCATATTTTTTTTTGTCAAGGATTTCTTGGCTTGTGTATGTAGCAATAATTTGATGTTCGATCTTTTGAATTGTAAGTCGTATTTTGTTACTCCTTTGAAGTCCATCTGTTTGCTGATATTTTTAACTTGCGTTCACCAACCGTGAATGCAGGTCTTTGGAGCCGCTCAGCTCCGTCTGTCCGTCCCTCACGCTTTGGGGGTACCAAGTTTGTGGAATCTGAAACTCAGACAACTTTAACCTGATACTTCTGAAACTTTGCACAGTTGTTCTGGACACATTGAAGATGTGCACATCCCCTTTTGGCGAGATTTGAAAAAAAATTGTCGAATTTTTGCATTGTTGAACTTAGTCATGTTTTCATCAAATTTTAACATTACGGTACTGAGTTTGTGTAATCTGAAAATAATACACCTTATACAAAACAACGGCAGTAGAATACCGAAGGAACAAGGGAAGCGAAGACTACAAAAACCGAAATCCGAAGACGATGGCAAAAACGGCAACAGAGAAAAACAAAGACAAAACAAGGACGTGACTCAGCTACAAGCACGGAAATAAAAAGACGACATTAAAAACTAAACTCCCATGAAAACCGGGAGTGACATGCCTGATATACCTGATGCTTTTGAAACTTTGCTTTGCTGTTCTGGACACATTGAAGATGTGCACCTCCCCTTTTGGGCAGATTTGAATAAAAAATGTCGAATTTATACATTGTTGAACGTAGTAATTTTTTCAGCATATTTTAACATTAGTGCCTGGTTTGTCTAATCTGAAACATTCAGATCTCTTACTAAATACTTCTGAAAGTTTGCACTGTTGTTTGAACACATTGATGATGTAAACCTCCCTTTTAGGCCAGTTTTTATTAAAAAATGTCAAATTTATCCATTATTGAACTTTGAACTTTATTTCATCATATTCATCATGGTACTCAGATTTTGTCCAGAGACATTGCAGAGTTTTGAACGCACTGATCATGGACAGCTGTTTTTGAATTTTTGGATTGCTTTTAGATATTTTCTCATAAAGATTCAAAGTATGTGTTTATTTGAAACTCAGGTATGGTTTTCTCCTGTGCTGAAGTGATATAGACTATTTCCATTTTACCCGGCACCTGAATCGGTTTTCAGGGGCTTTGGCTACAGAGCTGCCGGGCGCGTCCCCATGTGGTGCATAAGGGAATGCCCTGTCTTTGCGGGGTAGTCAGGTCATAATACGGAAAGCCTGACCGCAAACCATTGTAGCCAAACTGTACGGAGAAACGCCACGCTCCATGCAGTATAAAGACCCCTTCTATATTTCTCTAAAGAGAGCAGACGCATTGGGTGTCGTATAGAAGGCTAAATTTCCTGCCCCTACCCATTTCTCCCCTCTTCTAGTGGCTATCCGTTGCCCCGGTTGTCCCTTCCCCTTTTAATTCTTTCTTCTTTAACTTACATTTTTATACGACCGCAAAAATTTTTGAGGTCGTAGAATGGTATGGTGCTGTTGTCGTCGTTGTCTGTAGACACTTTTCTTTTTGGTCAATAACTTTAGTTTCAGTTGACCAATCCTTATGAATTCCTTGGCACAAAAGAAAGGCTTTGCTTAGTTTTGGTGATTGTGGCCTCACCCGTTTTGAAAAAAGGGACCAAAAAGGGATAAATTTGATGTTTTAACATATTTGACTGTAGAATCTTTATTATTTATCGGATTTTGATGGGGTTTCTTTGTCTTCCTGAGGAAATTTCCAATCAGTAGCATGCCAACGGATTTCATGTGGCATGTACCGTTCACGAGATAAATGGGACCCAAAGGGGGCCAATTTCAAATTTTTTTTTATTATTTTTAGTCCGATTTTGATGCAGTTTTTTGCAGTGGATTCCCTATGAAAAATTTACGTAGCGCTGCACCATTAGATTCTTTATTTTTCCAAGCTATGAGGGGTCGAACGGGGCAAAAATTGAAAACATGCGGATTACCTAAAATTTTTATTATTCATCCAATTTCAATGGGATTTTTTTTCCTTAGATTCCTCTCATTGTATGCTTTAATTAGTATGTCGACAGATTTGGCGTAGCTCTTACCGTTTTCAAGCTATTAGGGGTCAAAAGGGCCAAATTTGCAATTTTTAGAAATATGTAAAATCTTTATTTTACATCAGATTTTGATGGGATTATTTTTTTCTTTGGATTCCTCTCAATGTAAGCTTTCAGCAGTATGTCCACAGATTTGATGTAGCTCTTACCGTTTCCGAGCTATAAGGGGTCAAAGAGGTCAAAATTGCAATCAGTAGAAATATGTGAAGTCTTTATTTTTCATTAGATTTTGATGGGATTTTTATCTTTGGATTGTTCTCATTTAAAGCTTTCAGTGATGCGGCAGTATATTTGGCGTTGGTCTTTGGTTTCCAAGCTATAATGGGTTAAAGGGGCCAAACTGCAATACTTCAAAATATGTGAAATCTTTATTTTTCATTGGATTTCAACCTGGGTTTTTTCTTTGAATTTCTCTTGATGGTAGTCTACAGAATTTCTTAGCTCTTACAATATCCTAGTAATAAGGAATTAAAAGAGTTAATTTTTATTTTCACTAGTTTGCGTTCAGTTAATTTTTGTGACAAGGTCCTTATTGTGTCCAGCAAATTACTGTGTCCACATTCATTTTAGTTTACACTTGTTCAATTTTCAGTGGTCGACATGCTGCGGTCGTATCATGCTGCGCTCGGCGTAGCCCTTTATTTTAATTGTTAACTTGCTTTCGTCCTGATAAAGCTGAAATATTGCTCATTGGACGTTAAACTCTAACTAATCGATCAATCAATCAATTTTCATTTTATGCTTTGTTCAGCTTTGTACATTTAGTTCGTTTTTCTTCTTTTTTTGTCTATTTTTCTTGTTTTTTTTTGGTCTATTACAGTAATAGGGTTGAACTTGATATAATCTCAATTATAAATTGCATTTGAAGAATGTTTTGGTATTAAGGTAAATGAATATTTGTTTGCAAATCTATACATGACACTCCGTTATGTGAAAAAAAAAAACACTTTCTCAGTTGAACATGAGTGACGATGACGCAGGTCCAGACATGTAATTGGTCTTGTTTTCTTAAGGATGATATAATTCTATCCATACTGATATTGCTGCCTGTGCAGGTTTAGGTGAAGTAATAGTTGACAGAATTTTAACAATTTGTGGCTCTAACCATTGTCCGTCATCGAAAAACATCTCACAGTACTGCGATACAGTTTTAAAGATGACATCTCGTATTCTTTTTACAGGTCAATGAGTTTTTTTAGCTCACCTGGCCAAAGGCCATGTGAGCTTTTGCCATCACCTGGCGTCCGTCGTCCGTCCGTAAACTTTTACATTTTAATCTTTTCTGAAACCACTGGGTCAAATGAAACCAAACTCTAAACAAATGTTCCTTGGCATGAGGAGACTAAAGTTTGTGATTTTGGTGCAGATCGGAAAACCAACATGGCTGCTGTGGCTAAAAATAGGACATAGGGGTAAATTGCAGGTTTTTGGCTAATAACTCCAAAAAAGTTACAGATATAAAAAATCTGACATACGGTAAAAAATGATCAGCATGATGAGATTTACCCATTGTGCAATTTTGAATAAAATCTGAAAACCTATCTCGGAGTTGTAGCCCTTTTTCCGTTAAATTTTCAAAATTTTTGCATTTTTATTTGAAAAAGTGTAACAGATAGAGGTCAAGTGTAAATGCAAAAATGTTCAGCATATCAAGATCTACCCACCCTGAAATTTTGAAGAAAATCCATAAATCCTTGTAGGAATTATTGCCCTTTTTCACCGAATTTAAAAATTTTTCGTATTTTTCATCTTTTATTTCCAAAACTATAGAAGATGAAGTTTAAGTGTAAATTAATTAAATGTTTGCCTTGCTGTGGCGACTTCAAAACTAATTTTGAAAATTGTTCCTTGAACGCCAAAAAAAGGCGGGAAAATTCAGCATTGTCCGATTTCAATGAAATTTGGTTTCCAAATTGATATTGTTGTTGCGACTTCAAAGCTGATGTTAATATTGTTCGTTGACCGCCATCTTGAAAATGGCCGCCAAAAAAGGCGTGAAAATTCAACATTGTCCGATTTCAATGAAATTTGATTTCCAAGTAGAATGTTGGAACTTCAAAACCGATGTTGAAAATTGTTTGTTGACTGCCATTTACAAATTGACGTCTCGACTTCAAAACTGGTGTCGAAAGTGGTCCTTAGCAAGTATGTATTTTGTCAAAAAAGCCAAACAAGGAAATATAGTAAAACATGATCAGACTTGAAAAACAGTTTAAGATATTGGAAGTGTTTGAGCAACGAAAGTTTGAGAAACTGAAGATCAACTGTATTACTTACAATGTTACCTTGATTGTGGCAACTGATAGCCAGGTGAGCGATACAGGCTCGCTGGAGCCTCTGGTTTCTGTTTGTCCGTGTTCGAGTCTGTTTTGTCTAATCTCTTTTTAGCTCACCTGGCCAAAGGCCATGTGAGCTTTTGCCATCACTCGGCGTCCGTCGTCCGTCCGTCCGTCCGTTAACTTTTATTCAAAGATCTTCTCTGAAACTACTGGGCCAATACTAACCAAACTTGGCCTGAATCATCACCAGGGTATTCTCTTTCAACTTTGTGATTTTTATGTCCGTAGACCAAACAACATGGCCGCTGTAACTAAAAAGAGAATATAGGGGTAAATTGCCGTTTTTTGCAAATTACTCAAAAACCATTACAGATATCAAAATTCTGATTAGGGTAAAATGATCAGCATGATGAGATCTACCTGTCCTGCAATTTTGAAGAATATCCGTTCACCCGTCTTGGAGTTATTGCCCCTTTTCCGTAAAATTTTCAGTTTTTCGTTACTTTTATTCTTATATATTGAAAATGGTAGAAGATAAAAGTGAAGTTTATATAAGAAAAATGGTCAGCATAGTAAGATCTACATGTCCTGCAATTTTGAAGAAAATCTGACAACCCACATAGGAGTTATTGCCGCTTTTTCTTTGAATTTTCACAATTTTTTAACATTTTTACTTTTATTTCAAAAACTCTTTTAGATAAAGGTTAAATGTGAATTGCAAAAGTGTTGAGGTATTCCAGAACTACAATTTTTACATATGTCCAGCAGTTCGCATCTCATCCAAGATGGCCGCCAGCGGGAAATATAGTTTAACATAGGACCCTATGGGAAATGCATTCAAAGATCTCCTCTGAAACCACTGAGCCAATGGGGACCAAATTTTGCACAGTAGTCCTTGGGTGGTCCCCTTTAAAGTTTGTGATTTTTACCTTTGTACCTCATCCAAGATGGCTGCCAGCGTGGAGCACAGTTTAACATAGGGACGCTATGGGAAATGCATTCAAATGTCTTCTCCTTTAAAACCACTAAGCCAATGGGGACCAAATTTTGTCACAGTAGTCCTTGGGTGGTCCCCTTTAAACTTTGTGATTTTTACCTTTGTACCTCATCCAAGATGGCTGCCAGCGTGGAGCACAGTTTAACATAGGGACCCTATGGGAAATGCATTCAAATGTCTTCTCCTCTGAACCCATTGAGCCAATTGGAACCAAACTTGGTTACAATAGTCTTCAGATGTTTTCCGTCAAAGTTTGTGATTTTTATGTTCATACCTCATTCAAGATGGCCGCCAGCAGTGAACATAGTTTAACATAGGGAATGGGTGGTCTATTGGGTGACAGTGAATAAAACCAGTCACCAGGTGAGCGATACGGGCTCATGTGAGCCTCTAGTCTATTTTTGTTGATGGTAACTTCGACTTTTGTTCCTTTCTTCTGTTTATAGTATTTCAGATTTGCCGCCATGTAGAGATTGTCTAATTGACTTGTATTCTCCTTCTGTGTGATTCTCATTTGTTTTGTTTTTGTTTTTCATTTGGAATTTCAATTTTTGTATCATTTTTTCTACTTTTTGTATCACTTTTTCTACAGTTATTTTCTCCTCCCTTTCTTTCTGAAGTCATCAACCTTTGTATTCTCCAGTGCTGTTAGTAACTTTGTTTGTCCATTCACTAATTTCAGTTTTCAATCACAATTCTCGTGTGCGGCATGTCTACTCATCTGGGTTTTGCACATATTACACGTGTATCCAAACCCGAGTGTTTCTCAGTCATATGTATTTTACAGCTGATTGACTAGTCAAAGGGAAAAAAACCCTAGCAAATTCCACATCTACACGTTTTAACCTGTAATTGCACTATAGACATAATTTGTAATTCAATGTTAATAGTTTCCATGCTTCAAACACAAGCCTTGATGTATAGAGATGTATCGTCCTTACGTCTAAACCAAGAAAGAATATTGTCACCAAGATGGGGCTTTAACCTGTCCTAATGCACAACTTTGGAATTTGTCTTAGGACCTTTATGCACCCTATACAAAACATTTACATAATAAAATACCGAAGTTACTGAGAATTTAATTTCTGTATATGTGCATGTTGACATTTTATGTCTCTTCGATGCAGATCAAATCAGAACATTTGGCATGCAAATAACAAAATAACGAAGTTGCTGTTAATTTAGTTTCTGCACATATAACTTATGTCTTTTCAGTGCAGATCAATTAAGAACATTCGATAAATCGAAATATGTGGAAAACAAGAAAAACCACAAAATACCAATTCTTTATTTGACACTGTATACGGACCTGCCAAATTACCTTGTAATTGCGGATATCGTCCTTTTATTATGCAACCACACTTGATCTCCTGAATGAAAATTTTGCATTTTCGTACATAATCATAATTATGTTACATTCGGTCATTAGATAACTTAATTTTTTTCTCTTTCAAAATAATGAATGATATCTTAAAATTAAGATAATCCATATGAATTTACAGTTTTCATGTCCGAAATTTGCCCTTCATATTATGGACGACCCAGAATTAAGTCAGCTGGTAAGAAAATATCTCTTCCCTCGAACACCATCTAACAAGGAGTTAACATTGCGCCATGTGTACTTTACTCGGTGATTAAAAAAAAATCACTTAAGCTTCTTAAATTGTTTACATTTTATAAAGTACTAAAAATTTTTGAGTGTTGGTGAGTTTTTAAGCTGTCCGTGCGGGAGAGGAGGAGTCTCCAGCAAATCTACGTCCTATATGATATCATTTAACTTTATTTATTAGTTTTCTTATCCCTAACATTTTTTTTTTCATTTTAATTGTACTTATAGGTTTCCTTATGAGTGAGGCTTGTATCTCGCTTGTTATCAAATCGAGCTATTTAATTACACAATAATAATTAACGAGCTTCAGCGAGTTAATTATTATTTGTAATTAAATAACAAGATTTGAAAACAAGCGATATACAAGCATCCCGAGCTGTGAAACCTATTTCTCTTATGATAAACCATTCTGTCGTGTTCTCCAAATTTTGTTAAGTTGGGAGAATTTAGTTATGTTTGTGAATACATTGAAGAATGATTATGTACTTTAAATAAACTTATCCTTATAATGAATGTAAAGTCTAACAATAAATTTCCCCCGTACTATAAACAACGATAAGTGTTGTAGATGTAGGAACTATGTTGCATTATACGCACATGTACACAACAATCAATAGCAATGACAGGTACATGATTCCTCGCTGGTGACAAACCTGAGATAAAGCTCGGTTGAATTGTAATTACAGTTTTAAACCTTTATACAGTAATAAAATTAATTTCTGCTTGTCAGTTGAGTGAAAATGTACGAATGATTTGTAATTAAATGTAGGTGTAAATTTCTCTGTCTCTGTTGTAACTGATTCTGATGTCAAATTCCACGCGTCAATGATCTCAATACACATTATATCACAACATCAGTAGAACACAGGAAGGAAATTAAACTTATTTTTAGTAATAAAATAATATATTTCAAGTGGCCAAAATATATTCAACTGTTTTGGGAGAAGAAATTAATAGGTGTGTACACACGAAGCTCATTTTTTCATTTCTTCTTCTTGCCAATGGAATAAAAAATAATGCAGACGACATAATGCAATGAGCACGGAATAAAAAAAAGAATTGCCATGACGTTGGTTTGACCTGATGTGTGACCTCTAGAACAACCAATGAAAATACGACTGAAAAGTTATCTAATCGTATGAAAGGCCAATGAAATAATAGCATAAAAGTTATTACTAAGTGATACGAAAAATTATCTTATCGCGAAAGAAATAGATATAGCAGCCACATGATAAATATATCATTTATAAAACTAGATATAAGTAATTTTGAGTTTATTCAAACCTTAGTATAAAATAAGTTTATTTGATTAACAAAATAATTATAGCTTTTTTTTTCTTTTTTTTTCTTTTGTAAGTTCCTGGGTCTAACGGATAACAACAGGAACTAAACTTCATAGAGTTGGAAGTTTACTACCATACTTGTCCTTGGAGTAGTCCATCTGGTAAATAGCGTAAGGCTAAGTGGACAATTTATTCTAAATAATAAAAATAATGAACAAAATGTATAAAATTATAGCTAAAGGAATAATGTGAAATTTAGCTGGCTGTATTTGGATTGTTGCCCTTTGACCACAGCTACCCAGAGGCGCTGTAACGGCTGAACCGGATGTTGATCACATGCTGATCAAATGACAACATGGACTCACCGCTATGCCTGTAAGTTAAAATTTTTTGACACCTTTCTTGCCAAATACACTAGTTATTTACCAAATAGTGTGTTTAAAGATAATCCGCTACTTGGACCAGAACTCCTACACTGGACTTCCCTATTTTTAATACAGTTTATTATCGTTATTTACTTTTGTTTAAAGTAAAAAAGGGGGCTTTATTTAAACACCTAACCTTTTATATTTTATTTATTTTGACAAAGAATATTATAGACCTGCAATACTCATACCTGGATATTCCCTTTATCTAAATATAGCCATATCTATAATGAGTACTTATTTATAGACATGGCTATGTAAAATCCCAATTTCGTTATCCAGGCTGTGTGTATCCGGCCTATAGAGTCCACATGTAGGGTTCTGCCCTAAGTTTACTTAGTATACATGAGATGTATGCTCTCTCTATTTTTCAGTTATGGTGTACTTGTGCGTGAGAGAATTTCTCATATGGATATACTATTGATACTTTCAAATTTTGGCAATTATTTTTGTAATTTTCCAAATGTAATCCACACCACCTGTTTTAAGTGCCCACATATCACTATTTTATAACGCCAAGTTTTATTACATTCTACTTGATGAGTGCCCTGTGTTTATCTATATGTTGTAGTTGTCCACTAGCTTAAGACACTAGTACTTTTGTCGGGCAAAGGATGACAGCGATTGTAAGAGCACTTTGCCACTTTAATTTATGTTTGTTGACAATCCCGCACCCATGACCAAGAAAGACATGGATGTAGCGTTGCTCGACAATTAGCAAAGAATTCCGCTTAAACCGGTGCTAGGGGCCGTCTTGAACTTATTATGAGGTATGAGCAAAGCTCATTGTTGAAGGCCTCATGGTGACTTCAAGATGAAGAACAACAATAAAAGCGTTGTTCCTTTGCTTGTTTTTTACCATGTATTTGTAGAGACTTTGTCTCATGTGCATTTACTTCATATCCTTTTATTCACCATATAAAAGATGTAGTAACTATAGAATAATGGAGCTATACCTATACAATTTTATGCCCCTGGTCTTTCGGTTTTGATTCGAGATATGTTCCTTTGGCCATAAATTCTTCGTTTTTTTTCCCACTTTGATTTTGCTGCCATCTGGTGTTAATTGATATACCTATACCATACCACCAGGCATGGGTCTGAATGGCGAAGGCGTGTTATGTAAATTTCGGACAGCAACGATATTACTTCATGCACATTTTCACTACAACTGAGTAACATTTCATCAAAAGCCTAGCACACGTTTAAGAGAAGATTCGCCGACAAGGTTCGTCTTCCCTTCCTTTTTTTCGGAAATTCATAGATAAGTAATCTCCCCTTCAAAATTTGGGACCTAAGGGTTATAGAAATAGGACCTAGTATCTACGGCTTGCGGGGTATGACCCCTCCTACACAGGGCTGACCCCGAGGGAACCCCGGGGTACAACCCCTCCAAAACTGGATGTCCGTGGTTGTGCGGGATGAATAAATACCCAACCATCTTTCGGATGAGATGTAAACTGAGGCTCACGTATTGGAAGCAATGCCACGCTTACTGCATGTTAAAGAACCATTGTAGCAAGCTCTTTCTGAGTGGTCCGTAGGTGATTGGCTACAAGGCTAAACTATCCGCCCCTTTCGATTTCACCTTACTTTTCCAGTGGCAGTCAGAATTTCACGCCCCATGACCCTTTCCATACCCCAAAGTGATTATTTATTATATATTAAATCAATCAATCAAACTTTGGGCATCAATCATATAACTTCATGCACATTTTCAGGTGTAACTGTGTAACATTTCATCCAAATCTAATCAGTCGATTGGGGAAATATGCGCTGACAAGATTCGCCCCCACCTCTTTTTCAGAAAATATTCAGAGACGAATTGATTGATTGAAGATTATCACGTCCAGTGAGCAATATTTCAGTTAATCAATTCAAAATATATTAGGGAGAGAAGAAAGATACAAAGGTCAAAGGTACAACCGGAGTAACGAGTTTGAATGCCACCAGAAAAAGGGAGAAATGGTTAAGGGCAGGAAATTTAGCCTTGTTTACGAGTCCCGGTGACTCTTCTCATTAGACAATATAGAAGGGTTCTTTATACTGCATTGAGCCTAGCGTTTCTCCTCACAGTTAAGCTAAAATGTTTCGCGGCCAGGCTTTCCTTATTATGTTCTGACTATCCCGCATAGACAGGGCGCCCGACAGGTCTGTAGCCGGAACCCCTGAAAATCGATTCAGGTGCAAATCAAAGACGAATTATCTCCCCTTCAAAATTTTGAGCAACCATATTACTTCATGGACACCTGCAGGTGATGCATTGGAGAACATGCACTGACAAGGTTCGTCCCCCTTTTTCCAAGATAATATTCAAAGCTAAATTATCTCCCCTCCAAAATTATGGGCAGCAAGCTTATTACGTCATGCAGATCTCCAGAGGGTTTACTACAATTGTGAACATTTCATCGAAATTCAAGCAGTCGTTTAGGAGAACATGCGCTGACAAGGTACACGGAAGTACAAGGTGATTCGTATATACCCCCACACCCTAATTTTGTTTTGGGAGAGGGGATGGTATAATATAAACATTAATCGTGCAGACCAAAGAATGCCCATGTTCTGTAATCAAGATTCAAGATTCTTTATTCTCTAAAAACCATAGATAAACATAGGTACAGAGAGCAATTAAAAATACATATATACAAATATACAATAAATAAACACATATATAATAAACAAGAACCACATTGCAATCAATATATAAAATACTTATTTTAATTATCTGGAGAATTTCGCAGATTGATAATTTTTAATAACCTACACAAGTTTTTTAGTGTGTTTCTATTTTTACACTGAAACAGCTTTTTGAATTTCAAAGTATTGATTCTGTACAAACAATATTTCGGTAAATATTGTTTCCGCTCTTTTTTAAAAGATTTTCATTGCAAAACAAAGTTAAATTCGTCACCTATTTCTGCATCAATACATAAATTACATACTCTATTTCTCTTTCTATATTTTGCCGCCTTCCAACTTCTATAGGCAATCTATGATTAGCTACTCGAAATTTGCAGAATGTAAGCGCATCTTTATATGGTAAAATATCGAGATATTTTTCAAACTGCAAAGTGTCCTTAAGCAATTTATAAGATGCACCTTTAGAAAAATTATCAATATCGGAGCTCCATTTTTGCTCAAACTGGTAATTAATTCTTTGTTTTATAGTTCATTTCAACCACTGTGTATTAAAATTTCATTGAGACTGCCATACATTTCCGTATCCAGAGTTATTTAAAATATTTTTAATTGTTGTTGTCTATGAACATTTATACTGATTTTGAGAATATTTCTGATAACAATATCTATACAATATTTGACAATTTTTCCTGCTTTCAACCAAAAATTTGTCATACGAGAAGAGTGGGTAAAGATGAGGATTAATATTATCCGTGACGTAACATTGTTTTTTTCTCCGGTTTTGTTTTGCATCCAACATGGAAGGCTGCGTTTTCGAAATTTGATGCAAATATTTTGTTTTATATTAATATTCTCCATGAATAATTTCTTTTATATCATTACCATAAGCGTCTATTATTTTACTTAAAATATGTTTCGAAATCGGTAATAAATGCCAAATTATTGTACCTACCATCACATGTAAAAATTTTAAGAAATTTTTACACGTCGGAGATAGGTACAATATATTTGAGAGTAGAGCTGAAATCACAGGTTGTTGTGCGTTATTTACATATTTTGCAAAGGCAGAATTAGAGCAAGGTCGGGGGTTATCGACACCTTAAGGCATTTTTCCCTTTGTGACGTTACAGCAATCTTTTTCCAATGAAAATCTAGGTCAAAGCCGAGGCTTTCCAAAATACCGGAAGTATGACTTACCTGTGTAAAATTGTGTTGTTGGTCGGACGTTTTGATGCACCCGGAATTCTGCAGTTATCGACACTTTCTACAGTTATCGACACCCAAATTATTTTTTTTTAAAAATAACAACAACAGACAACTAACAGGAACAAACAAAGTAAAATAGCGCATTTTGAGCAAAATTTGATTAAAATTGGATCATGGTACAGCATGGTGACAGTACAGAACATCAGAATAGACTCTGCAAAACTTTTACGTTTTCATACACACAAGAAAAAAATATAGATCTAATAAAATAATGAAAACAATTAATATCTTATGAATAAATATATTGACAATGCTCGATAATTCAGTCCAAGGTTTCAAAGTGACCGTGCTAGTGACATAAATTAAGTGTAACGACATGGTTACAGCCTGGAGAAGGGTATGACGTTTCCCTTCTATTCTACAGTCAACCCATATTAAGAACAAGAATCACACAAGAATTTGTAGCCTTCAATTTCATTCAATGGTAGTTGTATTAGATTTACGTCTTTTGTGCATTTTAAATGAAACCACAGACTACAACCGTCACAACCTACCCATGGATTACTTACTCCTTTATTTTGATATGAATTACACTTTGCACAAGATTCCATATCGTCACTTTCACTATCCCCTGATAAATTTTCACCTGATGAGGTATCCATGTAGGGAATTTTAAAATTTTCTTCCTCTGATTCAGATATATCAGAATGATGGCTTTTCTTACCTTTTTTTACTTTCTTTACTACCCCCTTACCTTTTTCTTTTGTTCCCTTTCTCTTTTTCGTAACTTTTCCTCCTCTTTTTCCTTCTTTTTTCCCGTTCCTCTCTCCGTTTTAATTTTTGTTCTTCGGCTTCTTGTTTTTGTTTTTCTCTTTCTCTTAGCATTTTTAATGCCTCTGATCCTGAGAGGGCTTTCGGAAGTTTTTGTCTAATGGTGTTTATTTTTTTCTTCTGTGGGGGGCTCTGGTATTTTTAGCACGCTTTCAAATGCAGGGGAAACAAACTGATTGTTGTGTCTTGTTGTTGTATCACATAAGATGGTTTTAGGGACAGAGTTTTCTGAAATGTTATTGTTTTGGTTTGATGTTTGAGTTATTTGGCTTATGTTTTCTACTTCATTCTGTGGTAAAGGGTGTATTTCAGCTACTACACGTATTTCATTAGGTCTTTGTGGATGAATATTTGATGCTTCATTTATCTGATTTTCTGTGTCAATCTCTGGAGAATGATCACTCGTCTTATTTTCTGTGTCTGAAGGTGCTGTACTAACAGTTTGTGATTTCTGGCATGTAGGACTTACCTGGGGATGATCAGGACTTTTTGGACTCAATTTGGATGGACCAAGTTTGGTTAAATCAAGTCCTGTAGCACTTAGTGGATACAAACCTGATTTTTTAAACCCTTGGACCGAATTATCGAGTGTTGTTACCTTTTCCCATGTCCGTTTAAACACAGATGGAAAGTCCTTTTTAGTTAAAATCTCACCAATATGTTGGACTTGCCATGCTCTTACTTCTGCTGTCCATGCCGACTTCATAGGCGGAAAAAGGCCTATGTCACAAGCTTGCATGATATGAGTAGAGTTTGGCAATAAACAATACAATATTATACCATTGTTGGCACAGAATTCAGACGCTGCTAACGTCATGAGGGTTGAATGGCCATCAACAAACAGAATGACTGGTAGAGGAGTTTGTTTTAATTTTAAAAAACTTAAAAAAGACTCTAAGAATGCTACAAATAGGTCAGAGTCCATCCACCCGTTTTCAGTATTTCCAAAAACTGCTTCTGGAAAATCTGATAATCCTATGTCCCTAAACCTCTGACCAGGGTAGACAATTAAAGGGGGCATATAATCACCTAATGCATTAAAACAAGCAAGAACAGTAATTTGCAGTTTACTATTGGGTACAACTTGGTATACATGTTTGGAACCAGACCCTGCTAGTACTTTCCCCGATTTAACGCAAAGGGGAAATCCTGACTCGTCTGCATTAAAAATGCGTCTGGGATTTTTTATCAAATCCTCATAATTAGGAACTTGTGACACCAAATACTGGAAAAGTTTATCATACCAAGAGTCAATCATGTCCTTTGAGGTAATAGCCCCTTCATGGCCCAAATTTTGAGGTGTTCTGTTACTTATTTCTGGATTCCGGTTTAAAAATCTAGCATACCAATCTTTGCCAGGTAAATTTTCCTTAAATGGTGTACGTCTTCCATCCAAATCAAGGATTTTCTTCACTTCACACAGAAGTTGTTTTCTTGTCAGGGGGTAACCTACATCAGCCATTAACAAAAGGTAGTTCACAAGTGTTTTTTCTTCATTTTTTGTCAAAACTGGCTTTGTCCTAGGAGAAACTGGTTCCTCCGGTACTCTTCCAGCCAACTTGTCAAGCAAGGTAGTTCTTGGCACCTGAAAGATACATAAAATTAAAAATAAGGAATATCAGGAAATATTGACAATGACAAAAAAACCCAACAACAGATCATCAACCCATCCGAAAACTCAACTCATAAAACACGAATAAAGACAAAATACAAACAGCTAACTCGGGATAGCCGGACTTCATACCGGCACTAGCAGACGCCAGCGGTAGAGTTAAACCGGTCTTTGGGTACCCAAACATCCCCTTTCTCTATCCCGCTTCCCTATCGTGTAATGAACATACAATTAAAAACCAATACAGGTAGACAACTTTAATTCACTTGACCACAATCTTGAGAGTGAAATTAAAGGACAAAACGTAATTTAGAAAGAAGGGTCAAGAAGCGCTCGCCGCTAACTATCGCCGCTAAAATTCATTTCGTTACAAGATGTGTTACTGCCCATTTAGGATAGGAATTGGGGATAAATCTGCTCTTATTTGGGTTCTACTTAAGTTAAAAAATATGTTCTATAACATATATTTGAGTAATTTAATAGCAAACAAAACTTTCGTAACATTTACACATAAAAAAAACAACATTTACAATAGACAAAATGATAAATTTTACATCAATTTTTTTATATATATTCAGAGAATTTTTTAATGCAATCCTAGGTATATTTTTTATTAACAGATCAAATGGAAAAAAAAGTACCTGGAATATTTTAGCGGCGGATTTCTTAGACATCCTCCCTTCCCTTATAGCATCTATTGCCATTTTCATTGGTTCATCTGGGTACTGGCGTCTCTTTTTAACACCTACACCACTTTTACTATTCATTTTTTTACTAGACAGGACTGAAAACAAAATTAGATTATATTGTATTGATGGTGAAGTAAAAACATTCATCCTGCCCCCCCCCCCCTCCCCCTCCCCCTTTTCCGTTCCCCACGATAGAAATCCTATTGCATTTAATTCAGGCTTATATATATTCATTATTGCAACTATTTTGGTTCTCATCGTAAAATGATATATATACGTTGGAATCATTATTAAAACTTTCCTAGATTCGGGGCACCCTTTATGATACCCCATTACCTGACTTTACCCCCCCCCCTTTTTTTTTCCCATATGCGGCCAAACCATTTTGACAGTAGGGGAATAAGGTATATATGTATAAATCATGCTGCATTCATAAACACGACGGAAATATGAATTTTATTAGATAAAATATATAATTGCTTTACAAACTTTTGTGAAAAATAAAGGTGTCGATAACTGCAGATTTCTTTCATTTTCTCTTCAGTTATCGACACCCATGTTAACCTTGTCAAGGTCAAAGATCATGGGGGACGTCCATGTCCATTGAAGGGGTTCGTGGTTATATTCTAATAATACAGCGATAAAACTAGTATAATATGACTGGCAAAAATGTCGCATAGTATATTCTAAGTAAGCTTACCTTATCTCTCTGGATAAAACAGCTAAAAATGTCAGTCGTTTTAAAAGTATAGTCGGGCGGCTGCCAGAAAATTCACATGTCCGCCATTACAACCTGCAGGGCAAATCTAGAAGGGTTCCGGGTATCATTTTCTAGTAAGAAAACAACCGAAAGATTACGAAAAGTTATCGGAGCCCATTTAGGGGAATATAAATGAAAAAGGATGTCGATAATACCCGACCTTGCTCTATATAAAACAAAGTTTTTTTTTTTATTTTTGACATGTCCGTGATTCGAACTCCATGATGAATAGGGAAAATAGATTCATATTAACAAAAGGGTCACTAGGGGTTGCAATTGTAGAAATCTCCAATAAAATATAAAAATACAAATAACGGGAAGAGTTTAAATTTTAAAAGGAAATATTTTTTTTGACATGTCTGTGATTCGAACTTGTTATCGATTTAATATGTTAGAGCTAAAATGCCTGTCATGTGCATCACACTTGGCAAAACTTTCTAGGATAAATAGGGAAAATAGATTCATATTAATAAAAGGGTCACCAGGAGTTGCAGTTGAAGAAATCTCCAATAAAATATATAAATAAAAATAACGTGAAAAGAGTTTTTTTAAAAATTTTAAAAGGAAATATTTTCCGAAATATCTCATTTTTAATCTTGGATATTGCTTGACTTTTATCTCGTTTGCATGCAGTTCCTGCATCATAGTAAAGATTTATTGTGAATCCCTAGTAACGACAAAATGTACACGGCTGACATCTTCTCATTTAGTAATTATCTTTTATTCAAAAGTATCAGAAATATTTAAGCAATTCAAATATCCATGTGCAGAATCGATAAAAAGATGGCACTATTAGTCCAATTAGGCATGAAATTCAGTCTATAAATCCTTAATACGCATGCTCGGGAAAAAAACTGTTGTTTTTCTACAAAGAAAAAAATACCACAACAACAAAGTGGAAACAATACACTTTACAAACTGAAATAGTATTGTATGATTAAAGACAGTGTTTAGTCTGTTTGCTTTAACATTTGATGGCAGTGTGTGTTCTTTAATATGATATTCTGCCGTGCGCGGTCCCGCCTGAAGAATAGGCCCGCAGCATCCTCTGAGCTTGGAGTATGAGTCTTCCTAACAGAGACCCTGTTCGGTTCCCGGAGTAGAATAGGTCGGAAGCACACACCTACGAGCTTGAAGTTAAGAGTCTTCTAATGTAGGCGACACGTTTGCCGTGTGTTGACGACCCGTGTCGGTGTAGGGCGGGATCCTGGTAGTTGAAACACACTACTTTGGCCCTTACTTTATCTAGACGGGCGGTTGAATGGGCCCAGTTCGATGAATCGGCTGGTCATGCCTAGCCCTTCGGATATCACTAGTCCAGCTTGAATGAGAAATGAGAATTTAGCTTAAAACCGTGAAACAAACAAAAGTATCTGAAGAAAGGGGTTGCTCATGGGTCAATCGTGTAGATGCTATTCCGAAGAGTTGTATCGCTGGGTAACCCCTAGCACGATGCTCGTCTTCGTACAGGAATTCTCTATGCGAGTATACTGTCCTGTATCCCTGATGTTTTCGATTTACGCTTTCTTACTGGAAATTGATTTGGCCGATCAGGTATTTTATACCTTGGTGGACCTGGATTGGTTTCCAGTCTTTATGCGTTGGATATCCACCGTTTACAAGCATCGCCCTTGGTACTCCGTGGCGGATGGGGAGCAGGGCAGTGAACTTTCAAGTGACTATGGATACACCAGCACAAAATTTTGGGGTATGGAACAAAAGAGATTTAGAATATTCAAGTGATGAAAATGATAATAGACCATTTAAAATTAGAAATTCGGACTGGTACAGGTTTATTGTTTTAGAAAGTACAATAGAATCAAAACCTTTAAGCAAAGTTTCACCTTTCGTTTTGGACAAAACCATCAAAGGCTGCGCCGGCGATGTCAAAAATGTACTAAATTGAGGAATGGCAATATTTTAATCGAAGTCGACAGACAACAACAATCCAAAAATCTTCTTTATTTATACGAAGTCGGAGACATTCCAGTTGCATCATCTGCAAAACTCAAAATTGAACTTTAGTCATGGCATTGTTCGCGACAGAGATGATAACCTCTCTGACCTACCAGTCACTGAAATATGTGAGGAACTATATCCACAAGGAGTTATTGATGTAAAACGTTTCACTAAAAAAGACAACAACAAAATCATAAATCTAAAAACTTATCTTTTAAAATTTTCAAAGCCGACTCCACCAAAATCAATACATGGCCCTTTTCTTATTAAAGTAGATCCTTTTATTCAATCGCCAGTGCGTTGTTTCAAGTGTCAAAAATTTGCACATGGCAGTAACTCTTGTAGAGGAAAACAGCACTGTGTTAAATGTGGACAGGAAGGACATGATGTTCAATCCTGCAAGAACACTGCTAAATGTTTTAATTGCAGTGCAGAACAAATGGCTTCTTCAAAAGACAGTCCTGTCTATAAAGAACAAAAGGAAATTAAAAAAATCAAAGCTGAGAAAAATTGTAGCCATCAGGAGGCAAGGAGAATTTTCTCTGTCTCGAACAAAGTCATGACTAACCAGCCATTATACTCTAATATAGTAAAACAATTGTCGACCACTTCTACATAAACAGAATATACATGGCCTTTATCTTCTTATAAGCCATTCCTTACTACAGATCACGGATCTGCTAACAAAAAAAACTAGTTCATCTTCAGCAACATCTCGAACAACATCGTCTATTTCGTCTCTGGTAGTAGCTGCCGATATACATGCACCTTCTTCAAGTTTAGCAAGTATATCATCTAGTCCTCAAATTGTTAAAGAGAAGCAAACTACGTCAACAGAAAAATACAAAACTGTACAGTCCTCTGATAATAAGAAAAACAAGTCTGGGAAGAAACCCGACCCAGTAATGAAATCAAATAGGGCTAAAAAAAAAAAGCTGAGCGCGATATTGTGACAGTACATAAGCGTTTTAGCAATTTGCCAACTGTTCCGGTTTCAGACGATGGGGAAGATATGGAAATGGAGGCTGCTCCGTCTGGAGCAGACAACACTCCATCAGGAGCGAAATCCCAGTCCAGATCCCCCTCAAAAGGTAGATCCAGTAGATCTCATCGTTCTGAAAACGGTAAAGGGCACTACTCTAAAAGGGATGATATATTCCCATCAGACCGCCAAAATGAATAACATAATTCATTGGAATTGTAGAGGTCTTAAAGTTAACTTTATTGAAATAACTCTCTTGGTTCAATTATTTTCCTGTGGCATTTTGTCTTCAAGATACACATTTAAAGAAAAGTGATTATATTCACTTAAAAGACTGTTCACTATACAGCAAATATTCAAATGAAGATGCCCGGCACCTGAATAGGTTTTCAGGGGCTTTGGCTACAGAGCTGCCGGGCGCGTCCCCAGGTGGTGGATAGGGGAATACCCTGTCTTTGCGGGGTAGTCAGGTCATAATACGGAAAGCCTGACCGCGAACCATTGTAGCCAAACTGTGGAGAAACGCCACGCTCCATGCAGTATATATTTCTCTAAAGAGAGCAGACGCACTGGGTGTCGTATAGAAGGCTAAATTTCCTGCCCCTACCCATTTCTCCCCTTTTCCAGTGGCAATCAAAAGTTGTTGCCCCGGTTGTCCCTTCCACCTTTATTTCTTTCTTCTTTTACTTACAATTTGTTTTGAATTGATTAACTTGTTCTCGTCCTGATATAGCTGAAATATTGCTCATTGGACGTTAAACTCTAACTAATCAATCAATCAAATGAAGATGAGCGAGCTCTACCATTTTTATTCGCATTAAAGTCGTACATAGTGCTGTTGTTCTTAAAACAGATCTTCAGGCTGTTGCTGTCAGAATCTTTAGACAAGAACTATCACAATGTGCTCTCTATACATGCCTCCAAATTGTAACCCAACTTTAGGTCAGCTTAAGGCATTAACTGACCAATTACCTGCCCCCTATATTTTAATGGGCGAATTTAATAGACACAATCCATTATAGGGTAGTTCTTCTTTAAACGATAGAGGAAAAAGGGTTGAAGACTTAATGTCACAGGAAGGTTATACTCAATGATGGTTCCAACACTTAATTACATCCGGGTAAAGGAGCTTATACAGCTATAGATCTTACTCTAACTGACCCATCACTTTTGGATTTCTCATGCACGACGACTTATGTGGTAGTGATTATTTTCCTATTATTCTTGAACATCTTTCTTCTTCTGCGACAACAAAGCCACAGCGTTTTAAATTTGATAAAGCTGATTGGCCTTTATACGAAAATGGTGAATAAAAGGATATGGAGCAAATGCACGTGAGACAAAGTCTCTACAAATACATGGTAAAAAACAAGCAAAGGAACAACGCTTTTATTGTTGTTCATCTTGAAGTCACCATGAGGCCTTCTGTGGAGAGTCTCTATGTTGCAGCTGATGAACCATCCTTGGAAGACAGACGTATTAAACTTTGCTTACAATATGCAACAAAGCTTAAAGCGTATCCTTCTAATCCTTCTCACAACTGTGTTTTCAAACCTCTTCACAAAACTTACCTTGAAAAACGCCCAAACGTCATTCAACCTTTTGGTCTTCGTATCAAACCACACCTTGAATATGCTAATATAAATTTAGATGATATAGCTGTTATAGAAACTCCCAAAAAACCTCCATGGCTTAACCAAAACCAGCATTTAATTTCGAACTACGAAAATATAAGAAGTCTGACACTATTCCTCTGGTTATCCAGCAAGAGTTTGCAACAATTAAATCTGAATACCCCGAATACTTACCTATATACACAGATGGATCTAAGGATGGAGACAAGGTTGCGTCTGTGGCAGTCTTCGGAGATCGAGCAGCAACTCTCCGACTACCATCCTCAAGTTCTATATTTACTGCTGAAGCCAGCGCTATTTATCTAGCACTCAAATTTGTAGCTTATCGCGAAAAAGTAAGTTCTTGATTTGTTCTGATTCTCTCTCATGTCTATTGGCAATCGAAAGACAAAACACCCAGTTATTTTGAAGGTTGTTGAGTTCTACAAAAAACTTGTCGCTATAGGCAAAAAAGTCATTTATATTTGGATCCCTAGTCATGTCGGGATCTATGGAAACACAGTTGTTGACCAGGATGCATTAGATGACGAGGTGGCGGATTGTCCAGTGCCGTACGCTGACATGAAGCCAGTAATAAGTAAATTCATCCAAAACATTTGGCAAGACAGAGGGGACTTACTGATAAATAATAAATTGCACGGAATACGATCAGAAGTTGGTAATCTTGTTAGTTCGTCTTAAAAAAATCGGAAGAAACAAGTTGTTTTGACAAGATGTCCAATCGGACATACACGAACAACTCGTGGTTATATTTTAAATGGTGAAGACCGATCTGAGTGTATTCCGTGTAATTGTGCCTACACAATACAACATGTTTACTTGACTGTATCGATGTTGCTGACATACGTCGCACATTTTATACAGCCGATTCTCTGAAAGATTTATTA
>MJUU01020416.1:152386-165568 GCA_002080025.1 Modiolus philippinarum
CGTTTATCTTCACAAATAGGTTTGACCATATATTTATAAGATTTATTGAATTCATAAATATCTGTGAATTGTTTTACATGGAACTGATCCAATAATTCCCATACAAATGATGTATGATTTTCAGACTCTACCCTCTCCAAAAAAATCTGTATCCCTTTGTTGTTGCTTACTTTCAGTTTGATAATGCTAGCTTTCCTTATTCAAATTTTACTGTGTTGGTTATTACTTTTATTTGTTGGCACACGAAAAGTTGTATTTACCTCCCAGGTGTTTGTTGTAACTTTATTACAGGCCATAAACTTTCACTTTTGTTTTATTTTCTGCTAATTACTTTCAATTTTATTCCCTTTGTTTCAATTTTTACCTAGATAACAGGTCATTACCATCAAAACGCAATGACAATAGATTTCGCCCTGCTATTATTTGCTGTCTTCGTATTGAAATGTTCTTTTATTTAATTAGAAAGGAATTTCTATTTTATTTGAAACAAAAAAGTATCAAAACATAACTATTAAAATTTTTGATTAGATCTCGATATCATATATCTTCAAGAGAAGATTACATTAGAAAAAGCTTAAATGTTATTTTCTAAACTGTTTTAGGCAATAAACTTTTGTTTTCCATATTAGCTGTGAAATAACGAATGGTTATTTTGGCATAAATTGCTATTTAAAATCTATTCCAAGTACTATGTCAATCATATGGTCGTTAAGTTTGTCAAAGTATGTTACAATTCGCCAAGGAGCATAGGATGCTGTCCCAGTGCACAAGGTTGTAGCTTCGGTTTAACGAGATAATAGCAATGTCACTCCATTTAAATAACTTCATCCTGGACTTGCTTTAGTCCATAATGAGCCTTTTAGGAGTCTTAGGCTATAAACTCAACAACCTTAGATATGGTTTTAGAAAGAGGAGTGACAATTTATTATTGTTTTTTTTAAATAAAACATATCTAGTTAACATATGATATCCAAGTTCATAGTCTGCACTCCCTAATTTATCCCTTTGTGCGAGTTATCTTTCTTGAATGAGGACGAACAAAAATCCCTAGAACTTCATAGTAAGTGTTTTATCACATATGATAGATAAATTCCTTGCTTCCAAGTTTGAAGGTTTGATTTGACCAAATATTTATAAGTTATATTGTAATTCAGAAATATCTGTGAATTGTTTTGCATGTAGCTGACCCAATGAATTCCATAGAAAAGTTAACATGATGTCAAGACAGACTCTCCCCTCTCCCCTTCAAAAAATATCCGTATCCCTTTGCTGTTGCCTTATACCGGTTTGGTATCAGTAGCTTTCCTTATTCAATTTACGGTCGTCACCATGATTTGACGGACAGTTACAATGTTTCTATTTCACAAATGAGAATAGATAACTTTGGGTAGATCCAGAATTATAACCGGACTGACTAACACCGACTGTGATAAAACCGGAACTTTCCACTGGCAGTGTGACGGGTGCCACGCGTGGAGCAGACCATGGTTACCCTTCCGGAGCACCTGATGATACCTCAGTTTTTGTAGGGGTTCACACTGCTAGTGCTTTAGTTATGTGGCGTTCTTGTTCATTTTTTTATTTGTTTTGCCTTTGTCATACTGTCTTAATTCGTGTTGGATATGACTTGCAGTGCTTTTGGATTTATGATTTAAGAATTCCTCCTTTCCTCGTTCTTGCGTCGGTATTCGTTTTGCGATGTATCAGATTTTGCTGTGATAGTTATCAATTTTATGTGTTTACATAAAAAAATTGTATTTACCTGTCAGGTGTTTGTCATCACATGTCATAAACTTTCGCTATTTTTTTATTTTATGCTTATCACTTTCAATTGTTTTCATTTTGTTGAATTCTTGCCTAAGTAACAGGTAATTACCATCAAAATAAAACGACAATAGATTTCTCCTTGATAGTTCTTTAAATCTGTTATTATTTGCTGTCTTCTTATTGAAATTTTCTTTTATTTTATTAGAGTGGATTTCTATTTTGTTTGAAACAAAAAAGAATCAAAAGATAACTATAAAAATTTTAGATTAGATCTCGATATAACACATGTTCAAGAGAAAATTATATTAGAAAAAGCTTTAATGTTATTTTCTAAAATGTTTTAGGCAATAAACCTTTGTTTTCCATATTAGCTGTAAAATACTGAATGGTTATTTCGACATAAATGGCTAATTCAAATCGATTCCAAGTCCCATGTCAATCATATACTCGTTACATGTAAGTTTGCCAAAGTATGTTATAATTCCACAAGGGGCGTAGGATGCTGTCCTAGTGCACATGGTATGGTTTCAGCTTCAGTTAAATGAGATAATAGCGATGACATTCAATTCAGATAACTTCATCCTGAACTTGTAACATTTCATGATGAGCGGTTAAATGATTCGTCTGCGATATACACAACAACCTTAAATATTTTCCACGTCAAAAGGTTTTAGAAAGAACAGTGACACTTTATCTGTTTGTTCACATTAGTGGTTACCTAAATAAAAACATTTATCCTGATTTCATAGTATTTCTCGCAATTTGATTGGCTGATACAGTCCTAATAAATTTCCGTATTGAGTCAATTCGAATTACCTCCCCTTACGCCATTGACCTAATAAAAAATTGTTCATTTTGGGTTACGTCCCTTTGTATTTTTAAGATGGCGACTGCAATGTTGGCCTGTCACTTGCAAACTTTGTAAAGGAAAATTTCCGTTTAAAATGTGTACCATAGTAATTACCGCAGTTCTCCTAAACAGTGGAGAATTAAGCATATTTGAAGGATGTGACAGGATGTGTTCCAGGCGTTTCTCTTCCCTAAGTCGAGTTGTTGATCAAGGAGTTTCTTGATGATGATTGCCGTGTATTTTGAAATTTGCAATGATTAACCATGATTCCTGGGTTTGTACATTCTGCCAATGATAGATTAACATGCATGGGCCATGTAAAGAAAACCACACGAAACCGTAAAATTATTCGTCATGGCCAATCCACCCAAGGACAAGGAATTTTGAGAATGACAGTCAAAATATTGTTTCATTATATCACTTTTTGTGTGTTACTGTAATTTTAATAACGCATATGCCTCAAAGTGAAATAGTTGAACATGAATTGTCATCTAAAGAAAGAATATAACAGCTTCAGTTGGCTTTGCTGTTGACTGACCATAATTTATAACCTGATGTGTTGTAAGTAAAATAATAATATGTAAATAACTCATGCCTATTTTAGTGTAACTGGTGTGATTTCTGAACAGTATCAGTTAGTTAGCTTCAAAAACCATTCCACAGTGTATTGTCCATGTTTTTGTGCANGGGGGGGGGTATTGACTATTGAATTATAGTGGGGGGTATTGACTATTGAACTTGTCATCTTGCGCTGGTATTTAATCATTCATGAGAAGGAACAATAATTATTTGTGGTTTTCGTCATTAGATTTTATTGCCTTTCCATATGTAGCAATGTATAGTTTGGAATACTTTGGGGAAAAAGACAAGTTAAGGTGTAATTTAAAAATCAAGATCAATTACATTTAGTACAAAGTGGTATAGTCCTAACACAAAATTTATTAGGAATCACCAAAAAAAAAATGTAACAGGGCGTGGATTGTCTTTCTTTTGGAAATCAGGATAAATTCGTTACACAGGGCTGAATTGTCCTAATACGGAATTTATCGGATCAATAAAATTCATATCGGATTCGGCTTCGCATCACCCGATATTTCGGCTTCGCCTCACCCGATATGAATTTTATTGACCCGATAAATTTCCGTATTAGGACAATTCCACACTGTGTAACTTATAATCTGGTTAATCATTCTTTCCGAACTATTTTTGGGAGAATGAATCATTCTAATAAAGATATAACCTCCGTAGAATCTGAGTGTGATTTTTTAATTTACAAAACATTGATTCTTTTTCAGACTTGGAGGTGGACGGGATAATATCTACAGACCCGAGTGAATAAAGCATTGAAAAACAAATAAATTTGGCCGAGACAATATTTTCCGAAAGAATATTGAGTAAATAAACATGAGGTCATAACACCTGTAATTTACTCCAGCTGCAATTAATTTTAGTGACCTGCATAGCCATTTCGGAAATTTATCTCTCATTAGCAGCACTAGAAAACAAACTAAGGAAATCTACTATTTCAAAACATATTTAAAATACATTAAACCAAACGAAATTCGAACAATCACTTTCATCAGACATAGCCTAGGATAAAACTACGATTGAGGGAGTTAAAGCTTAGGTTTTATTTTTATTGAGGTAGTGGCCTGTGTATCACTGACTTGGATTGGATTGTACTTAGAAATTCTTTCTTTTTTTTCTGTTCGGTAATGCGTCTTATATATTTAGTATTTCAAACATTTTATTTGGAACTACGATTAAAATTGTACACTACATTGCTTTTATTATTTGTAAATTACTAAATCCGGAGAGTGACTAACATTAAATGTTTTTTTTAATACCAAGATTACGCAATAACGACAATATCGTTCGCAAATAAATTGACAATTTTTTTTTGTACACCGGCAACTATAAAAAGGTCATTGGTGAGACATATCGTTATATCGTTTGAAACTAAAAGATCCTCAGTAGTATTCACTCAAGCACAATTTACTCTATATCTAACAAGAAAGTATTTAAATCGACACTATGATAAAAAAAAAATCAAGAAACGTTATAATGATCGCCAATGGGAAAATATTTAGTCGCCTCCTAAAATTCTGCTTAATTCTGCAATATTTTTAAAGTCTGTATTCGACGGTTGACAATGTGCGGATCATTGTTTTGTACAGAACAATCATGCTTATAAAAACTAAATTCCGAAGTTACTGTGAATTTGAATTTCGACAACTTATGTCTCTTCAGTGCAGATAAAATCTAAACGTCAAAGATGTTTAAAAACTAATAGAGAATAAATACAGATTAATACATGGGCATTTCCATATTGGCCTGGTTATCATCCCGAGAAACCCACATTGGCCCGAGGCGAAGTCGAGGGACAATGTGGGTCGAGGATGATAATCAGGTCAATATGGAAATGCACATGTATTAAACTTTTATTACATACTTTTTTTCGACGTTTAGAAATGCCAGGCCGATATGGACCGGAAGTCATTTATTTGCCCAGGCCAATATGGACCGGAAGTCGTTTATTTGCCCTGGCCAATATGGACCGGAAGTCGTTTATTTTGGCTGAGATGCACGAGGAGCATAAAATAACCTATTATTTTCCCGGGTTGTGAAAATATGGACAGTTTACTTCCGGTTATATTGATCATGCAAAAACGCTTTTATTTCTTCTAAGTATGTAATAAATTACTATATATGATCTAAAAAGAAAGCCAAAATATGGAATATAGGACTTTTTGTTTTTTGATACGGATTTTATCACGGCCAGTATCAATATTCATCGGCAAACGAATACCGAAGCAAGAATGAGGAAAGGGGTAATTCCAAAATCATACATCCAAGATCATGGCAATTCACAGCAACACGAATTGAGACAGTATGACAAAGACACAACAAACAAACAAAAATGAACAAGTGAGCCCGTAACGTCGAACTTGATGCGTTACGACGTGATAAAGTCCGTATCAAAACCAAAATGCCCTATATTTCTTTATCGGTAATTGACAAAATGATAAATAGAATTCTAAAATAAATTTTAACAGGCTGAAATTCCTATTTTTGCACAATTAATTTTTATTTATATTCATTCTTCATTCAACGTATTTCGTATATTAACACGAAAAAAAGTATCAAAACATGACGGCAGAATAGAAACCCGCACGTGACGCCTTCACAGTGACCTGATAATTTCGTGATAGTGTCCATTTAGGTGATACTGAGAATACAATAATCTGTAGATCAGAGAAAATTAATATAATGAATCGATAATACCAAATCTTGAACCCAAATTTCTCTTGGATATATCGACGCCTTAGCTCGCATTTCTTTGCATTTACGAATTCTTGAAAAGATAAGATGCAGATTATTTAAATTATATGGCCAACATAGATTCCATAAGAAAAAACAAAACAAATGTAAACTCAATGATAGTTGTAGAACCACCTGTTCAATATGTTACAGACAAAGGGATCCACACCATTCTGAGCAAAAAGTACACAATCGGAAGCTACATCATTTTTTGTCTACAAATATATAATTATGTTTAGTGAATGGACACATGGTATATGGTGGCAGAGATTTACACTCCTTTACAATATTTGGCATTATAATTACACTTCTAGGATTTGTTGAACAAGAGGAATCATAATTGGAGACACCGAATGGCCGTATATTCACCTTGCCGTCTTCATCAACATGTTAGATAACCATCCTAAAAGAGGGGGATTTTTTTAGCATCTGTTTAGTCACATCTGGAGAGGAACCATGTGAAAAGGAACAATTATGTTCTATCGAGCTATATTCACGATGGTTGGTCCTTAAGCGTGTTGGGACAAAGGTTTTGCATGACAAGGTTTTAATTCTATATCTTTTTGCTAAATTGTTCTTTTTCGTGACTTTTCCTGCATAGAAATGTCTTTAATATTGACTCTTGACTTATTGATAACTTCTTAAATGGTTGAAGATGCCTTCCTCTATATAATTTTAATGTCCAATTCGTTTGGGTTAGCACTCATAGGCTTTTCAAATTTACCAGATCTGATTTGACCGAATATAAAATGTATCATGAAGCTCAGGGATGCGTATGGTTGTATTCCAGACAAGAGGAAGTCTGCTCAAGTCTGTAAGAAGTGGTGTGGTATTCTCGTAACATCATTGTCTGTTCCTCCAATCGTTTCTCATCTGATGGAGCAAGCAAAAATGCCTTTTCCACAGTATGTATGCAATATATGTAGACATCTATAAATTTTTTAAAGTTTGCTCACTTCTAAGTCTTTGTGGGAAAATGTCTTGCCGAGATTTGTGAATACTTTCGTCTATATGCATTGTGATACTTAGCTTTCATGGCAAAAAAATTTTGGTATATACTGGTAGCTCCTTGTATCGTGGTACGTAGCTACGTAGACATGGTGTCGTCACAATTAAAAATTGAAATGAACATGACTACCACGATATTATGCAACCCACGATATTAGGAGAACCTACTATACCACTTTACATGTAAGGCTTTGGTCATAATCATTTGCATCTTCTTGTTTAATGGACTCTTGTGCAAGGCCTAAACTAGTTAGTTGTTGCTTGACAACTCTCACTTTGATCGTTTCCTTGTTATAATTTCTTTTTATCGAGTTTAGATTAGTTTGTAAAAGTATGATAACATTTCTGTGTGATATTTCTTACTAGTTGTAGAGCATCTGTCTCTTTAGGGTCGCATAGGTTACGTTAAATCTTTCTGAACAATGTGTTTTATCTTTTTGAACCCAGTTGCTGTCAGGTTAATGACCGCCTGGTTGCACATGGTCCTCTTCCCCATTTAACTATAGTCCTGCTGGACACGTGATAACGGGTGACCTAGATATCGTTGGAAACCAACAATTACGAGATATTTTTTCAAAAGGTCCAACATTCCGTGAACCCCAGCACATCAACTGGAAGTTTAACTTCAAAATTATGATGGATGCAGTTGAAGACTATGCCAGAATGTGGGCGACGAAAGAAAAGGAAGATGTGGAGACACTGTTAGACTGGATCAGGTCGATTAAGTCATTAATCATGAATCGTATCCGGCGCTTGAAAACATCTATGAAAACTAGAACGCCCAGCATATTTGCTAAAACATTGACAAACCTAAAGGAAAAATACGTCATAGTACCTGCAGACAAAGCTTCTAACAATATTGTGTTTGTATACAAGAAACACTATTTAGACTGTCTTGTTAAGGAGATGGGTATTGACACTTCATCTGGCAATCCTACTTATTCCCCAACTACATTATCAAGGGACGAGATAATCACAAATCACACTTCTGTGTTAGCATCATTCGGTATCAAAGTTGATGAGAATAAGAGTTATCGCCCTTATATTTCCTGGGTGTCTAAGCTTCACAAGAATCCCTACAAACAGATTCAGGATCTGCCAGATGCACCACTTAGCCATTATCAAAACTCCTTACCACTTTACTGACTGCAGTTAGAGATGGTCTAAAAAGCTACTGCGAAAAAGCCTATTCCACGAGGGGCTTGAATCAGATGTGGATTCTTAAAAATTCCAAACATCTCCTTGAACAGCTCTCCTCAAACAGTCTCGCATACTGCAATAGCATTCAAACATTTGATTTTTCTACCCTTTATACAACTCTTCCCCATAATAAACTTAAAACAGTAATTTCCGATCTGATACATCAATGTTTCTNGATGGTCTAAAAAGCTACTGCGAAAAAGCCTATTCCACGAGCGGCGTGAATCAGATGTGGATTCTTAAAAATTCCAAAGATCTCCTTGAACAGCTCTCCTCAAACAGTCTCGCATACTGCAATAACATTCAAACATTTGATTTTTCTACCCTTTATACAACTCTTCCCCATAATAAACTTAAAACAGTAATTTCCGATCTGATACATCAATGTTTCTGTACCAAATAAGGAGAACGCAGGTATTCCTATCTAGTAATAGGAAAAGATAAAACATATTTTGTAAAGAATCACACTGAGTCAAACAAGAAATACAGTGAAAATGACGTGATTAAGATCCTTGAATTTTTGATCGACAACATTTTTGTTGAATGTGGAGGCCGTGTTTTTCAACAGACAATAGGGATTCCTATGGGAACAAATTGTGTGCCACTTTTAGCTGACCTTTTCTTTTTTTCGTATTAAGCAAAGTTTTTACAAGGGCTGATACAACTGAAACAAAAACAACTAGCCCAGACTTTTAATTTCAGCTTCAGATATATAGACGATGTACTCTCTCTTAATAAGCCAAGATTTAAAGAATATTTACATTGTATCTACCCCAATGAACTTGAAATTAAAGAGATAACCGATACACCCGATTCTGCTTCATACCTTGATCTTTTGTTATATATTGACGAACATGGACGTCTGAAATCTAGATTATATGACAAACGTGATGATTTTGACTTTCCAGTTGTGAACTTTCCCTTTCTCTGCAGCAATATACCTGCATCCCCAGCATATGGAGTATATATTTCACAATTAATTCGTTACTGTAGAGCGTGCAGTACATACAGTGACTTTGTGGAAAGAGCAAAAGCACTGTCACAAAAACTGCTGAGTCAGGGATATGTTCAGCCTTTGTTACTTTCATCCCTTCAGAAATTATATGGCCGTCAACACGACATCATTGATAGATATGAAATGTCAATGTCACAAATAAAAACTGACAATTTCAGATAGATTCGCGTCTTCTAGGATTTGACATTTATCCTGGATTGACCCACTGACAGTGTGACGGGTGCTGTGCACAGAGCAGGACATGCTTACCCTTCCGGAGCACCTGATGTTTATTGAGAGTTCACACTGTTAGTGCTTTAGTTTTTTGTGTTGTATATGTAATGTTCGTGTGTTTTGTGGGCATGTGGTATCTTTGGTCTTCCGTCTTTTGGTGTTCATATTTTTGCCTTGTCTCTGGACTTTGATTTGTGTAATCTTGTGCTTTGTTCCTTCGGTATTCTACTGCCGTTGTTTCGAGACATAAGTTGTCGAAATACGCATATGCAGAACCTAAATTCATAGTAACCTCGGTATTTTGTTATTTGTTACCACTGGGCTGATGCCACTGCTGATAGACTGTTAGTCTCCGAGGATTTTCACCAACTCAGTAGCCAGTACTTCGATGCTGGCCCAAAAACCGATTTTATTTGAAAATTTGCAATATCTTAATTTAGAAAATTTTGTTAAAACCTAAGGAGTATTTCCCTCTTGCAAAGCTCTGTCCTTAGCTGATTTTAGATTTCCTATTTAGATCCTATTGATAATGGGTTCTCTATCAGCTCTTACACATATTTCGGTTCATTAATTTCCAAATGTTTTGGTTTGATCTGCACTAATGAGACATTAATTGTCGAAATGCGCATATGCAGAGCCTAAATCTCGGTATTTTGTTATTTCTACTTAACTTGCCCTTGGTTATCAAAGTGAATAATGCAGTGTCGTTCATTTTAGTCCTGTGACGACTTTAAATATGTTTCTTCTTGTTTTAGAAATCTAAAACATGAAGCTCTTTTTTCAAGATGTATTTTCTTAGAGGTATTTAGAAGGATGTATTCAATATATAATATCTTAATTTAAGAAAATTTTGTTAAAACCTAAGGAGTATCTACCTCTTGCATAGCTCTGTCCTCAGCTGATTTTGGCTTTCCTATTTAGATCCTATTGGTTATTTGTTTTCTATCAGCTTTAAAACATATTTAGGTTTACGGATTTCCAAATGTTTTGATTTTATCTGCACGGAAGAGACATCAGTTGCCGAAATGCTCATTATGAGAAACTAAATTGACAGTTATTTCTGTATTTTGTTGACTGTAAATATAGATTAACCTGAACAATAGATTAATTTTTAGTGTATTGATGGATGGTTACTGCTTACAACAATCTACAACTTTTTTTTCTCGGTATCATGTGCAGAAAATAAAATGTGTTTTACACAAAACGTCAAATAAGTTTATGTTAATTTCAAAATTTTAAAAATTTGACTATTATAAACTATATAGATGACATATTCCATTTGCATGAAATTGAAAAGTATTGAAAATTTAAATAATTTATAATTTTTTCTATGTATAGCACCTTTGGATAAAATTGTAATATGTTAACCCAAAAATTAATTTATAACACAAGTATAAATATAAACAAATTTGAAATTATTTGAGGAATTGAGTACAATTTATAATTTTCAGTGCTTTTTGATAAAATTCCGAATTTTTTCATTTAACTCCAAAATACAAAAAAATATCGAAGTTGCATAAAGCAGTTAATTTCATTATGCTGTACACGTGTTTCAAGGAGTAAGTTTTCATCAGCAGCATTAGAATCAAATAATATGGAAGGCAATAATCCAAAAGTTGTCCAAAAAGAAGTACTCATTACCAAAAATATCGAAATAGGAGACCAAATCCAGTACCAAGGACATTTAGCGAGTGCCATACACGGAATGAAGCCTCCAAAAATGCCAAATCTGCCAAATAACAAACTTAGCATTCAAAGACACCCTCAAGCATAACACTGAAGATCAAGGGTTATATATCTAGCTCAGGGTCGAATAGAAGATTTCGGAAAATATTCATGACTTGGTGATCTCTATCCGCTTTTAACTAGAAACAAATTTTTTATTTTCAATTATCAGATACTCTCTTCTGTCATCAGGACTCTAAAATCTGACTTAAAGTAAAAGGTGGCCAAAGCAAATCTATACATTTTGGAACAGGGAATTATTTTCCATTTGGTAGTTAACAGCTATACACAGTTAATGGTAAACCGCCAAGAAAATATTGTACAATTTAATCTAATGTGATTGTTTAATCAAACATGTCCACCATGTTTGGATGTACTGATTTTTGTCTGCAAAACCACTGACTTCATTAATTTGCAAAACGTATCATTTCCTTAATATAACACTTGTTGCGAATTATGACATCACTATTCCTAACAACTAGCATATGCCTTTAAAGTAGGGACTTGATTATACTTTCATCAAGAGCAACTAAGTTCTTTAATCTAATAAGAGAAGATGGTCAATCAAAAATGTTACCAATATCCTTATAATATTCAATGTATTCGTATCACGTTAATTAAATAATTCCTGTGTACCTTGTCATTTATATTTTATACTTCATTGGAAACACTGCTGTGAATATCAATATTCATTGAAGAACTAAAGCTGGATAAATGACGACGCAGGTGCTCGGTAAAAAAATACAAATTAACTTATGTTGTAACAGTTGAATCAGTAAAATCGAGCGCTAAACATGGACTCTGAATTGATTGTTTAGGTCAGGAAATGTATTTTAGATAAAATAATTTATCTAAATAGGAAACATTTAACCACAATTGTGTTAAATAAAACAATGAAAGTGTATGGTGTTAATGCATATGAGTCAAAGTCTCTACAAAAACATTGTAGAACTAAGCAATGGGTCGTTTTTATTGTTATTCTTCATCTTCAAGTCACCATTAGGCCTTCAACAATCCGATTTGCTCATATCTCTTAGTAGTTTCAAGACGGCCCCTAGCACCACTTTTGGGTGGAATTCATTGCTTATTGTCGATCAACGCTTCATCTATTTTTTTTACGCTCTTCAACAAACATAAAATTAACTGGCAAAATGCGTTAACAATCACTGTCATCCTTTGACCGACAAAAGCAATAGTGTCCTAACCAAGTGAACAATTACGAATAAATATAGACATGTACTGAATGCAGTGCTCATCACCAAATTTACCAGGTGCTACAATTTGCGTTAGCAATCACTTCCTCACAAATTTTCAATCCAAACATTTGAAAGTACTTTACTGTTGATATATTTAATTATTTAGGCAAAATTATTCAACCATTTTTTTTATTTAGAATTAAATAAAAAAATATTTTTAGTTTTCAAAAATTACTAATGCAAATATATAAGGAAATTAATTATACATATACGTTATGTTATTTTCCTTATACATTTGCATTTGAAGTTGAAATTGACAAATTGAATCCTTTTATTTTTTTCATTTTGGAACAAAAAATGTTAACCGTCAACATATTTCAATATGTGGACATCTTGCCTTATTTTGATTGGTCAATAAACCTCAAAACGTCATCGCATTATCTTTCGTTTGAAACACTCAAATGGCAACTGAGTACTCTCAAGACAAAATGGAATGCATTATACAAAAGTTGGTCGATTTGCCACAAATATATTACAGGTAGATATGCTTATTTAACATGTTTTTGGAACCAGAACATATTAAAAACGAAAACTTATAAAAAAGTTAAAAACTGGGTTCTCATACAAAAGATATTTGCTTGATCCTCTGACTAAACTTGTCCCTCAGCCGACGGCTTTGCGCAACAGTTCAATCCGAGCGTCAAACGAATCAATTGTTGCTTTTGAAGCTGATATATTTCATTTCTCGTATGAGGCAAAGTTTTTACAAGAAAAAAAGTTTTTAAAAAAAAAAAAAACAAAAAAAAATTAGCCCAGTCGTTTAGTTTTATCCTATGCTATATAGACGTATACTTTCTCTTAATAATCTTAAATCCAAGGAACATTTA
>MJUU01020416.1:166026-183189 GCA_002080025.1 Modiolus philippinarum
CAGCTCATTAAAATTATTGCTGTTGGAGTTAACATATGTGTTATGGTCTCATGTTCATTTACTCCATATCCTTTCGTAAAATATTTAATAAAGGAGTTTGTCTTTTATTGCAGTGTGGAGTTGGTAAAACAATTCCCCGTGGTAGAGATGTATGCTCTGTATTTTTCTTAGATATGGTGTACTTGTACATGAGATAATATCTCATGTGTACACTTTGTTCAAATAATATTATCTAAATTTATGTAAATTCTAAAACTTAAGGATTAACTCCCTCCATCGTAGTTTTTTCCTTAGCTATATTTGATATTACTGATTATTCGGATTTCGTTTGGTTTTATGCATTTTATACATTTTTGAAATTATGGATTTCCTTTGTTTGGGTTCTAGTGCTGCTGATGAGGAATTAATTTCCGAAATGGCCATACAGCTCATTAAAATTATTGCTGTTGGAGTTAACATATGTGTTATGGTCTCATGTTCATTTACTCCATATCCTTTCGTAAAATATGTACATCACCAAATTTACCAGGTGCTACAATTTGCGTTAACAATCACTTCCTCACAAATTTTCAATCCAAACATTTGAAAGTACTTTACTGTTGATATATTTAATTATTTAGAAAAATTATTCAACCATCTTTTATTTAGAATCAAATAAAAAAATATTATTAGTTTTCAAAATTACTAATGCAAATATATAAGGAAATTAATTATACATATACGTTATGTTATTTTCCTTATATATTTGCATTTGAAGTTGAAATTGACAAATTGAATCCTTTTATTTTTTCATTTTGGAACAAAAAATGTTAACCGTCAACATATTTCAATCTGTGGACATCTTGCCTTATTTTGATTGGTGAATAAACCTCAAAACGTCATCACATTATCTTTCGTTTGAAACACTCAAATGACAACTGAGTACTCTCAAGACAAAATGGAATGCATTATACAAAACTTGGTCGATTTGCCACAAATATATTACAGGTAGTTATGCTTATTTAACATGTTTTTGGAACCAGAACATATTAAAAACGAAAACTTATAAAAAAGTTAAAAACTGGGTTCTCATACAAAAGATAGTTGCTTGATCCTCGGACTAATCTTGTCCCTCAGCCGACGGCTTTGCGCAACAGTTCAATCCGCGCGTCAAACGAATCAATTGTTGCTTTTGAAGGTGATATATTTCATTTCTCGTATGAGGCAAAGTTTTTACAAGGGTTGTCAAAAAAAAACCAAAAAAAAAAAAATTAGCCCAGTCGTTTAGTTTTATCCTATGCTATATAGACGTATACTTTCTCTTAATAATCTTAAATCCAAGGAACATTTACACCTGATTTATCCCAAATTAGCTTGAAATTAAAGGGACTACTGATACACCTACTGCAGCCTCGTACTAAGATCTTTTAATATACATTAACAAAGATGGACGTTTGAGATCTAAGCTATATGACAAACGTGATTTTAACTTCCCAATGGTGAACTTTCCTTTTTTTGAGCAGCAATATAACTACATGTACCTCTCCAGCCTATGGAGTGTACATTTCACAGTTGATTTGTTACTGTCGACAATGTAGTTTGAACAGTGATTTTTTTAATAGAGCGAAAACACTGTCCGAAAAGCTTCTTAGTCAGGGATTTGATCAGCCTTTGTTACTTTCATCCCTTCAGAAATTTTATGGCCGTCACCATAACGTCATGGACAGATATGAAATATCTCTGTAACAAATAAAAACGGGCATTTTTCAGCTAGATTTCACGTCTTCTGGATTTTACGTAGCCGGTTTTGACTCAATGATAGTGTGACGGGAGCCGCTAGCGGAACAGGACATGATTACCCATCAGGAGTACCTTATATCACTCCCGGTTTTTATGGGAGTTAACACTACCAGTGCTTTAGTTTTTTTGTGTTGTTTTGTGCATCATCCTGTAAAATTTTAGTTTTGTCTTCGTAAGTGATGTTTGTACTATATATTTGTCTTCGTGAATTATTACTATAGATATTTACAATTGAAAGCTTTTCAAAATTTTTATCATGAAACTGTTTGAGGGTTAGAGAAGTAACATGTGCCATGGATTTAAATTGATCTTGTCTGAAGATCTCTATTTATATCAGTTTATGATGTACTTGCTCATGAGAGAATTTCTCATATGGATATTCTATCAGACTTTCAAATTTTGGCATTCATTTTTTGTAATTTCGAAATGTAGTTCTGACCACATGTTCAAAGTGCCCACATCTCACTATTTTATAATGCCAAGATTTCTTACAATCGACTTGATGAGTGTCCTGTGTTTGTCTATAAGTTGTAATCGTCCACTAGCTAAAGACACTAGTGCTTTGACGGGCAACGGATGACAGTGATTGTAAGAGCGCTTTGTCTGTTTAATTTATGTTTGTTGACAATAACGCATCTATGACCAGAAAAGACATGGATGTAGCGTTTTTCGCCAATTAGCAAAGAATTCGGCTTAAACCGGTGCTACATGTACGGGCTGTCGAGCTTACTATGAGGTATGAGCAAAGCTCATTGTTGAAGGTCTCTTGGTGACTTCAAGATTAATAACAACAATAAAAGCGTTGTTCCTTTGCCTATTTTTACTATTTTGTCTCATGTGCATTTACTCCATATCCTTTCATTCACCATTTGACATTAATCAATCCGCTACCAAATAGATCTATCAAAAAATATATGCCTTACTGATAATATGACGGGTATCGCTAGAGGGGGCAGGACATACTTACCCTTCCGGAGCACCTGATTTCACTCCCGGTTTTCATGGGAGTTCACACAATCAGTGCCTTAGTCCTTAATGTAGTCTTTTATTTCAGTGCAATGCGGCTGTCTCACGTCCTTGTCTGGTGTTTGTTTTTCTCTGTTGCCGCTTTTGTCATGTCTTTGGACTTCGATTTTTTGTGGTCAGCGCTTCCCTTGTTTCATCGGTATTCTACTGCCGTTGTTTTTTATACCGAGTCAAAAATCGTTTCAGGAAAAAATTGAACTTTTGGTTTCATTGCTGTAAAATTTTAAAGTTTACGTTGAATTTACTTAAGATATAGATTAATTTTTTTTTATGAAATTTCATGATATAGAAATAAATTTGCCTTGGTGTAAGGGAGAAGAATCGTCTTTGATTTGTCTTATTTAACTTAACGAGAAACGTAATATATAGATGTAAAAGAGAGATAACAAATTCAAAGGTCACTTGTATTAAATACATCTTGGGGAAATATTCTTAGTATACTGCTTAGAAAATAAAAAAAATCGCGTTTGCGACGGATTTGAACTTCATGATGCCTCTAATTGCATGTCATACATGGCCATGTATTTGAGATTTAAATGCAATTAATATTACATAAACGATGAAATGATATGAAGCAAATGCAAATGAAACTAAGTCTCTACAAATACATGGTAGAACCAAGCAAAGAAATAACGCTTTTATTGTCGTTCTTTACCTTGAAGTCACCATGAGGTCTCCAACAATGGGCTTTGCTCATACATCATAGTAAATTCAATACTGACATCGGTTTGAGCGGTATATTCAACACAACGGTACATCCCATGGATGAAGGATAGTCAACTAACATAAAACTAAATGGCAAAGTGCCCTTAAAATCATTGCCATCTGTTGGTCGATAAAAGCATGAATGTCCCAACCATAACGACACATAAATAAACACAGAACACTCATGAAGTCGGTTGTAAGAAAGCTTATAAAATACTGACATATTGGCACTATAAACGGTTGTTAAGAATTACATTTTGATATAACGATAAAAAAAGATAATAGTGATTTCAAGATGAAGAACAATGAAAACTTTATGCCATTGCTAAGTTTAATCATGTATTTTTAGAGACTTACTCTCATTTACATATAGTCTATATACTTTCATTGTCAATAAAAATGACAAACTATTAACTATGAAATAATGATTGACGATAAATTTACCTTATCAATATCCATTATTTTGTCAAACAACGGCAGTAGAATACCGAAGGAACAAAGGAGTGAAATTTACAAAAGTCCAAAGACACGGCCAAAGCAAGAACACAGAAAACAATAACGTTAGACAGGTACAAAGCACGGAAACATAAATTACAACATTCAAAACAAAGGCACTCACAGTGTGAACTCCAGTGAAACTGAGAGTGACATCAAATGTTATATGTCATCGTTCATACTTATGTCATAGTCAGGTTTCATAGTAAGGACAGTTTGTAAAACCATCGCTGGTGCAGAACACGTGCAACAGAGATCACAATAAGTAAACTGCAATGGAAGCATAGCATACTGATATTCTGTATTCATAAATCTTCTGCAAAATACAACTTCTATAAATATCATGTGTGAAACCTGGTGCGTCATGACGGCAATGACATCTATCAAGTTCCGCTAAAGCTGCTACTAGAGGCCGCTTTGAACTTTGTTTGAAGTATGACTGTTTGCTTATAATTGAAGGACTTATGGTGCCTTCAAGACAAAGAACACCAATGAAGGCATTGTTCCATCTGCTGAATCAAGCCATGTACTTGTAGGGAATTTGTCCGCGCATTCACTATATCCCTTTTATCCCGCAATGGTGGTATTTACTAGACGAATACGACCATACGAATATTTTTTTTCGTATTCGTAGGGTAGACTGGTAACTGGTCCACGATTTTGAATGAAGAAAAGACAGGGCAACTGGTTTGAACCCTCGAATTCTTTGACGTCACAGTGTAAATTCTCTTATGACGTCAGGGATTATACCAAAATGGCCGAAGTTGTTTACTGTCTTCCTGGCCCCGCTTCATTAAGAAAATGCATTTTTAGATATGGTTTAAACGATTGCAGGATAAAAACAATATACGTACATTGTCGGAAATATAAAATTTATTTGTACTCGCTGCGAAACAGGCGAGGAATGCTCGGTAAACCTCGCATTTCTACCTGTTTCTAAAGCTCGTCAAATAAATTGTAAATTTTCCGACAATGTACGTATATTGTATATTTATCTGTTTATCATGCCATTATTCTTCAAGTGAGAAACGTTATGTTCGAATCATGCTTAAATCAGTAGAAAAACGAGACATATAGAGGAAAGAGCATTCAACTATTACTTTACAAATTTTTTTTTTATCATTTCTTTTATTATAAAAAGAACTTCCACGATTAAAAATGAAAGAGCTCTTTACTGTTTCAAGTCAAATATTAAGAAATCAGTGGCAAATAATACAAACAATAAACAAAATTGAGTTATGACAAAAAATAATTGGTGCTGTTTAATACTAAACTTAAGATATCTAGTTCCCCGAGCCTAAAATGTTCCCCTTGCTGGAATATTTTACAACATCCAATGTTAATTGTACCCAATATTTTAATAATAAAGTCGATAATCCCTGTTTTTAAACAGTTGTATTTTGCATTAAGAACGTAAAATGTATTTTTCTCTGTTTGTCCGTTCACCAAATTCGAATTTTCGGCTTCAAGCAGCAGTGTGACCAACTATTTTCTATCATTTTTCTTCTTAAGACTGATCAGTCTTTCGTGGTTAGATAGTTAAAAAGCAGTTAGTGCCAGAATTATTTTAAAAAACATTTCAATTAATACTGAAAATTAACTCAATTTCAGTTTGCAATGTTGTCAACTTATGCCTTTTTATCAATAAAACATTTTGAAGAAAAAATGAACATGCATGAGAGAATCTGATAAAAACAAACAACCTAAAGTGCCTTAGGGCTATGCTTAATTAAGCTTAGAATGGACTGTTGCACAAAGAAGATAATCCTTATTCTGTACAAGTATTTTTAAAGTTGCACATTTAGCGCTCGTTGAATGACCAGTTTTCGGACCAGATACAAATAACCGAACGATTTGGACGATGATACCCCCAGAAACTTTAATTTACCCCCATTATCTTCATCTAGGCGTCATATAAGTAATTGAGTTCTCATGGCAATAAAAATTAATATAATTTTTACTAACGAGAAAATTTTACATAATTACGAAAGTTGTTACAATTAACTCAGATACGATAGAAAGTAGTACAACAATTTGTTAACATAAAAACACATTACAAAAAATGTATATGTGACACAGATATTTAACACTGTATGTGAACGATAACATCTGTAAAACTGTAAATAAAAATTCAAAATTTAAATTAATGTTCTTATTTTGTATCAAATAGTCTCCTACTCGAAATAAATAGACAGATAATGGTTACAACACTGTTGGTGAACATAGAAAGTGTCTAGCTAATTTCCTACTTTGCTCATCCGAATAAAAGATTTATTATATTCTACAAATATTAACCTTTAAAATGTCTTCTATATTATATGGAAGAGCAACACTTTACATTTATGCTGTTGGTGAAAATTGGAATAATCAAATAATTAAATATTGCAAAAAACAAACAGCAATCTTCAAAGTAGATCGAGTTTCATACAGATGTTATCTCATATATTTGCAAACCTTGTCGTAAGAATTCACCAGCCCAGTAGTCAGTGCGTCGGTGCTGACCCGAAAGCCGATTCTATTTGGAACCTTACAATATCTAATTTTTGTAAATTTTGTTAAAACTAAGGAGTATCTCCCTCATGTAAAGCCCTAGCTGTCCTTAGCTGATTTTGGCTTTCTATTTAGATCATATTTGGTAATTTGTTCTCTATCAGTTTTTAAACATCTTTGACTTTATGGTCTTCCAAACGTTTAGATTTCATCTGCACTGAAGAGACATAAGTTGTTGAAATGCGCATATGAAGAAAGTAAATTCACAGTAACTTCGGTATTTAGATATTTGTTACCATTGGGTCGATGCCACTACTGGTGGACTGTTAGTCCTCGAGGGTATTCACCAGCCCAGTAGTCAGTACGTCGGTGCTGGCCCGAGAGCCGATTCTTTTAGGAACCTTACAATATCTTATTTTTGTAAGTTTTGTTGTAATTCAGGAGTATATTCCCTCATGCAAAGCGCTGTCCTTAGCTTATTTTGGCTTTCTGTTTAGATCATATTTGGTAATTTGTTCTCTATCAGTTTTTAAACATCTTTGACTTTATGGTCTTCCAAGCGTTTAGATTTTATCTGCACTGAAGAGACATAAGTTGTCAAAATGCGCATATGCAGAATCAAAATTCACAGTAACTTCGGTATTTAGTTATCTTTAAAATATTGAAAGAATATGATGTTAGAAAAAATCATAATACCTATATTTTTTTACAATCTACCACCTTTTGCCACATTTACATTCAAATTCTTCAATAAGCCGTACAATAATCACCCTATTTTCCTCATGTATAGAGGAGGTTATCTGGTCGAAAACTAACTTTTTTCAACCGAAGTTTTCTAGAATTTTTGTCATAGGTTTGGGTACCAATAATGCGGTTTAATCCTACCGCTATCTCTGGTTAATGCCGGTACCAAGTCCGGCTATCCCTGTTTCCTATCATTGTCTACGTTCTTTTCTTGTGCCTTTCTCTAATATATTGTGGCATCTGATTGTAATTTTCGGGCATTGTAAGTGTTTCCTGTTATCTTTTTCAATTAGTTCCATACCCCATTCTAGGCTTAAGATAATAGACTCTTTTTACAAGACAATTGTGATTTATCAACACAAGTCAATATACCATTTCCTAAAGAAAATTAATGTTACCAGAGTTTTGTCCATGCCTTATTTTAGACAGTAAAATCTACCCCTTTCAGAGAAAGTTATTAAATTTTGCCATATTTTTGACAATTCCATTGTGTTGAGTTGATAGACCATGGAGAATGCAAGACAAGTTATGCTTAAGGTAGTACGGGGGGTTAAAATTGCACATCATTCTTGCGCGTATGACAAAAAAATGGAATTCATTATGGAAACGTTGTCGAAACAATTTCCAAAGTCTTATAATAGTTAAGTTTGATGAAATATGCCACTTTTATTGCGTAACCATGCAGAATATTGAACCTTTCAGCTAACTCTAGTTCAATTAAGGGGAGATAATTTGCATAGAGATAATAGGAATAGATGTGTTTTGCGATTTATTCAAAAACAAGTTTGGTGACCTCAAATTTTTTTCATGGAAATTGAAGGGCAGTATATCAGCTTTTGATTTACCAAATTTCAAAAACATTCTATCTGATGTTACTAAAATAATTTAAAATTTGATTAGAATTGGCTTATTTTCCCTATTATTTCAACCTAAATAGCAGATTTTAACATTTCATTTTTCATTCTTATATGGCCGGTGACCTCTTATTTTATTTTATTTTTGTATGCTCTAATAACAAAGGGTAAATCATGAAAATATCAGAAAACTCTGACAAAATTTTAGATCCCCGTACCACCTTTAGAAATTTGAGCGGGAACATTAAACGAGTGGTGCTATAGAGATTAAATAACCTGCAGCTACCACTTAAGAAGCCTGTAGCGTCCAAGTTGTATTAATCACTGTTGCAGCTTAGCTTCCATTACAAAAATCTAATATTGGATGACTATTATACAATGAATAATTTATTCGTTCTTCACGCTGTTGTTTGCAAGATTTATATTCAACAAAAGAAAACTTGAATAACGCTAAGTTAAACCATAATAGTAACTGAATTTACCAAATGTCCCAGAATGCACTCGGCGCAACAACTGTCTTCCAAACCTTTGATTAAAAATGAAAAAGAGGATAACAGGAAACATCTACAATGGCTGAGGATTAGAATTACATTCTACAATCTGCAATGGAAAAACATAAATAAGACAAAAACAAACAACGATAGGAACCGGGGACAACCGACTTGGTACCGACCAGCGGAAGGGTTAATCCGGTATATGACTACCCAAACCTCCCTTTTACCTGTCCCGTTTTCCTATAGCATAATGCACATACGAATAAAACCCTATACAAGTAGACTCAATCTTGGAAGAAGAGAAAAAGACAATACGTAATTTTGAAAGATTGGTAAAGGGATGCTCGCAGCTAATATGCCGGCTACCCTAAAGGGCCTAGTCAAATGGTTGAACACTGTCGCACTACGGAAGAAAAATCGGATTAAAGACTTCCCCGAAAGGTTTGGTCAAGAATCATCATTGGTTACATTAGAGATCGACAGTATCAGTGAAAGGTCAGTATGTGTAAAATTTTCAGGTCACTAGATCTCAAAGCTTATTTAACGGATGCAAGCAGAATATCCTGTCGATTTCCTTATTACGTAAAGAATGTAAGTTACATCCCAGCTTTTCTCGATCTTTAAAAAGTTTCTGACATTTTTAACAACAATTCGAGGATTACAAAACGAGAAATAGAAATGCCCTAAGTAATAACCTGTTTGCGACTAATGTTATATTTAGATATCAAATGTTCATATCTATTATAAAACGTCTTAAATGTATTCAGCAACTAATGAAATCTTTAACCTTGTTGTAACAGTTTAGCTGTGGTAGTAAGGTTACATTCATTAAAATCGCCAAGAGTAGAACAAACACGTGCGAATCGTACCAGTTGAGAAATAAACATCCCGTAGTATGGAGCTAGAGGAATGTCGCCATTAAGAAAAGGGAAATTACTAAGAAAAAAGAACAATATCATCCCTTTTATAATATATTTTAGTTTTTATTTTACAACAGTCAGTAATGATAGTTAGATCCAGTAAAGGGCAGTATTTGAAATCTTGTGTGTAAATGATGTCTATATAATTCTAAACTGGAAATTGTCAATAGTAAGGATATCATTAATATACCTGCTGTTATGCTGAAGTAGAAATAATTTATCACTGTTTTGTATAGTTCTGTTTTGAAATTTTTGTCATGAGGTCTGTAATTAGAGGTGCACAATTAGTACCCATGGGAATAAAAAAAAAGTATTGCAGAAACGAACAAAATATTATCTAGCAAAAGATTTAGTTCATTAATCATATTGTCCCATGGCCAGGAACAATGATTACTGTGGGAAATATTAGAGAAAACCCCTAGCTTTTTGTTAGAACAAATAATCTGCAGACCATAAAATTCAAAATGCCATTAAATAAGTTGTCAAAATTTGGATTTAATCAAATTATGTGGAAGGGTTGTATAAAGTGTAGAAAAATCATAACTGTCAATGGGAACTGGTCTTTTTTCACAGTATTTAATGACCAACTCCTTTATACAAAAAGTAAATTAGTTAAATTGATGGATAAATTAGTATTAAAGCATTTACTAGATAGCGAAATAAAACAATGTTTGAAGTATTCTTTTGAAGTATAGGAACCCAGTACGTGGTATGCAATGAGTTACCTTTAGGCAGAAATTTTAGCATATATGTATGATTAACTTTTATTCCCCTCCCAACTGGTACGTTTGAAAGTGTTTGACTTGTCTAGTTCGATTTGTTTGAATAAATATAACTAAATACCGAGGTTACTGTGAATTTAAATCAACGATGTGAATGCTCTTTTTATTATTATTCATTTTTTGATGGGAAATATTTTTTTTCGCCAGTGTATCAGTGTTTGTCTTGTCATGCTAAGATAGCCCTGTTATGTCTTAGCCACGTGGTATGGTTAGCGTAATTGTTATTTGCTGAATGATGAGAAAAAAAATAATCATAAGAAAAAGGAAGTTTTATCTGCGAAAGAGATACCAGGAAGATAATCAATCAAAGCATATTATATTAATAGACTGCACTGATGAAACGTATGAAACATACCTGTATTAGGTTTTATTTGTATGTTTATTATACAACAGGGAAACGGGATAAAGAAAGGGGAGGTTTGGGTACCCATAAACCGGTTTAACCCTACCGCTGACTCCTAGAAAACTCGTGTTCATTGTGATGTACGCAATCGGATTCGTTTACAAGGCATCATTTAGCAAGTGACTTCTGTTCCAACCGGCTCTAGAGGCCATTTTGAACTTATATAGAAGTATGAGTGTTTGCTTATTGTTGTACGCCTCATGTTGACTTTAAGATCAAAAGCAGCAATAAATGCATGGCAACTTCAAGATGAAGAACAACAATAAAAGCGTGGTTCCATTGCTTATTTACCATGTATTTGTAGAAACTTTGTCTCATTTGCATTTACTCCATATCCCTTCATTGATAATTGTTCCATTTGGTGAATGTTTCCATGTATTCGTAGGAATGTAGCCCCATTATTAACATAAAGGAAATGGAATAAATGCATATTGTTAAATCTTGGTTTCATCCTTAAAACGAAAGATGTTATTTCTTAATTAAGAGTCGTAACCAGAATCAAGTCAAAATCTATAAGGGAATACGGAATGCGAGACAAATAGAGTAAACTACTTTATCAAATACTGATCTTTATCATTTTTTGTAAAATAAAAAGACACGATAAATAGATGACAGAACTATTTGTTATATCAAGTCAAATGTTAAAGAATCAGTAACAAGTAATACAAAATTGAGTCACGACAATAAAAAAAATGGAGATTTTTAATATCAACCCGTTCATTAATAAAAGTGAGTATTGTTACAACTTTCTCCAGTGAATATAATCAAAATAATGTGATACAATGTAAATGGATAGAAATAAATACTAAAAACATCCGCGATATAATACATTAGAGACAACACCTTTTTTAGGCGTCAACCTTAATATTTTATCGACATAAAAAGATACTTGTAAATTAAACATATGAAGAACGAGATTATTTGGCGAACCATTTAAGCATCTTTTTAATATTTTATTGTGTTTTTCATTTTAATTTAAGGGAAAAAAGAGACAAACCACACACAAAAATAGAAAAGAAAAAAAAACTGTACGGCTATGTTTTGTTGTGGCCTTTATAATGTATTGGGAATGTTTATCAACTAGATTACATGTATTTTGTAAATTCGTTACATCAATTCATACTGCAATCAACCTAGTTCCACGAGACCAACATCTTCCTCTACTATATCCGCTGTATATATAACTAAATTTTTGAAAATTAAAGACCACTATTCCTATGTTTTAGTTGGAATCTCATATTTGAGAACTGAGAAGGAATTTTTATTTTGCATCAAAAGTGCAAAACTTATTTTCCTCACGTGTGTCCGTTCGAAAAATGTATTTTTCTCGGCTATACTTATTTCAAAAGCAAGCATGACGACCGTCTATTTTCTATTCCCATCTTAAGACTGATCAGTATTTCATCAGAAACATACCCAAAAAATAATCTCTCGTTTATAATTAAGTGCTCGGAATCCCCACTTAAAAAATAGCGTAACTGCAGATACGTTCTGCAGATGCCAATGTTAAAGACTGGTGTCTGTTCAGTTTAATAAAATTCAAATCAAAAGTCCTGAAATGCATAAAAGCTACACCCAAAAGGCCATATTGTTTCATGAGGGAGACAGTCCTTATTTTTTTTCAAACTTCTTCATTGTTTCAAATGGTGGATTTTTTGGCCAGCATCGTAGTGCTGATATCATCGTAGAATTACAGCCAACCACTATTTCCTGCATGACGTCGTCAACATCTCATTGATGCAAAAATTAATGTTTGACCATATTTCCTGCATGACGTCGTCAACATCTCATTGATGCAAAAATTAATGTTTGACTACAACTTCATTAATGAAAATTTTTACAATTAATTTAAATATATAAAGATATATTTAAAATATAACTTAGATTTTTAATACACCCTAATGGGTTTAGCTGCGCCGATTTGCATTTCATTTGTGCCGATTATTTCTTTCACTTGTGCCGATTTTTCACTTGTTAATTTTCTGTTAAAAACAGGTACATTTGTTTGCACTATACTGTTGAAATTACAAAAATTGCTTACTCAAAAAGCTTACACGCATTAAAAATAAAGCTCAAAGAGTGAAAAAAATGGAAAAAACTATAAATGCAAGTGTTTAAATTAGTATTATACCAACATAACCTGTAGTGGCTCTGTCTTTACAGGACGTACATGTATTGGTACTACATTGGTATTATAAAGGCACAATACCATTCTTCAAAGTAAATAGCCAGATTAAAACAAAATTTTCAAGGTAATGTAGAATTATTTATCTTTCGTAGTTGTTTATTGTTTTTTAATCTCAACATTTAAGTTCACTTTAGGTATTTTAACACCGCTCAATCCCAGGTTTAACCAACATATCTTCTTTTAGTGCATAGTACATGTAATTCACTTGCGTCATTTGAGAAAAAAAAATCGGCTCAAAGGAAAAAAAATTCGGCGCAAATGTCATACCCCCTTTAGCTGAAGATAAACATCAGACTATGTATCATTTTAAATAATAATTTTAGATATTATAAAAAATTTACTTGTTCTAATGAAATTGTCCATTACTCAAAATAAGTACATTTGTAATCCCGTAATGGTTAAAACACTGTGGGTGAACATATCAGTAATTACATAATTACCTAATAACAGATACGACAAATATTAACTTGACAATTACCTTCTATTATATCATAAAGAAAAGCACCAATTGACTTATTTGCTGTTGATAAAGTTTGATTAGTGAAAAGATTGTTTTACATAAACAACGAAATGATATAGAATAAAAATGCACATTACATCAAGTCTCTACAAGTACACGGTAGAACCAAGCAATGGAACAAAACTTTTATTGTTGTTCTTTATCATAAACTCACCATAAAGCCTTTAACAATAATCTATGCTCATACCTCATAGTAAGTTCAAAATGGCCCTTAGCACCGGTTTAAGTTGAATCAATTGCTATAAGTCGAGAAACGCCACAATGGTCATAGGTGTGGGATCGTCAACAAACTTACCTTAAACTGGCAAAGTGCTTTTACAATCATTGGTATCCGTTTCTCGACGAAAGAACTAGTTTCCAAAACTTGTGGACAAACACAAGGCAGTAATCAAGTCGATTGTAAGAAAACTTGGCTTTATACAATGTAAATTAGTGAGATATGGGCACTATAAACAGGTGGTCAGAATAACATTTCGAAATAACAGAAAATAAGAAAATACCAAAATATTTTTAATGAAAAAAAGAAATTATTTTAATATTGAAGCCACAGGGCTTGTTTTTTCACAGTTACCTTCAAAAAGAATATTTTGACCCAATTTCTTCAAATAACCAAACAATAAACACCTATTTATTTTAGATTGTCCTTGTTGTGTTGAGTTGACGAAATGTGGAGACTGTAAGACGATGGTGCAATAGAATATTTTACGAAAGGATATGGAGTAAATAAACATGAGACCATAACACATATGTTAATTCCAGCTGCAATTAATTTTAATGAGCTGTATGGTCATTTCGGAAATTAATTCCTCATCAGAAACACTAGCAGCACTAGAAGTTTGAGTTCGAATGCAGCTCTGCTTTTCGTACATAAATGTTATTTAATGAATGAGCTTCACGTTGTTTTCATTGAATGATTCGTACAGGATCTTAAAGAGGTAAAACAGACTGAGTGTATAAACCAGCTTCTACATGAGTTAACGTCAATTAGTGAAAAAACAATGAAATAACGGCAGCAGATTACCAAAGGAACAAGGGAAGCGATGAACACAAAAGACATGGCAAAAACGGCAACAGAGAAAAACAAAGACAAAACAAGGACATGAGACAGCTACAATGCACGGGATTAAAAAGACGACATTAAGAACTAAGGCACTCATTAGGTGCTCCGGATGATTAAGCAAGTCCTGCTGCGTTAGAGGCACCCGTCAGGATATGGAGAAAATGCACATTGAAATTCGCTTCCACCAAAAGTTCAAATGAAAGCTAGAAGAACTTAAACGTTGACTCTGAATCCTTTAGATTGCTGTCTGTTAATGTGAATATAATAAAAGTTCTAGAATTAAAAGATAAATTTATATTGTCAAAGAAGGAAGGAAGTCCTTTTGATGTGAGTTTCAGATTACTTATCACGTATTATCAAAATTATCGGGAACCCATAAAATTAATTGAAATATAATATGTTTATCTTAACCGAACAGTGTAAAGGATCTTTATTTAACTATTTATTGGGTTTTTGAACTCTGTTGTTTTGAAGTCTGCTTATAAAAGGTTTGGTTTTGTCTAGTTTATTGGAAGAAAACGATTTCAGCTTTAAAATTAGCTGCAAATGGTGTGTTAAGGCGGATTATATTTGATATTTACTATGCTTAAAATAATTTGTGGGATTTATCTAATTTGATAGAAAATCTTCTCTATGATGATGAAAGTTTTTTTTCCCTCTGATATTGCAATCACGCTTTTTTCCTGAAGATGAAATTCAAAACCGACGAACGTCTTGTATTGCACATGTTTAAAATTGTTGTTATACTCATCACGACCGATTTTGAAATTATTTTGCAGATTTGTACCTTAGGGTATACATCCCTTATTATTCAAATTGAAACACAATTAACTTTAAAGTAGTACATGTGATGCCCGTTTGAGTTTATAAGTAAGTGTATTTAGTTAAAACCCCTCAAAAGTCAAATAGAAAAACTTTTATGACCAGGCATTACGGGATTACATAAACATTTTCAAATATTAACGTTCTAAATATAGAATATGACACAATAATACAAGAAACAAAACTCGTGAAAAATTAGCAGAAGTCCGAAATTAAGACACCTCTCAAAAGTACAAGGAACCTAAAAAAAACGATATTCAAGTCACAGATACACAGCTGATTAGAAGTGAGACCCGTTATGTCTTCCTACTATGCATGCATAGCCCGTCCTGTAAGAAAAAATATCTTCAAAATTGAAAAAGTCAGAAACAAGTCATCCAATAGTTCAGACGACTTGCTGAATCTAGTCTGATGCAAACAAGTATACTTTTTTGTTTTGTTGGAGGATGTCATTGTAAAGACTCTTTGGTTCCATTTCCAATTATATTGTTTCTGTCGTAGATCGTTAATTTGTCAATTGTCAACACTCTAATTCAATAAACAGTTGTGAAATGGATATATCACTTACACGAAACCCCAAACATGTTATAACAATTCATTTTAAATATCAGAATGTAGAATTGCAATATATTTATCAAAGTTCAATGGCTTCTATTTATTTATTAGATAAAAAAGAAGTGAAAAACGATTATTTCAAGAAAACATGTCAGGTCAATGAATATATAGGGGAAGAGAATTCAGTGAGGGATAAAAATTTATCAATGATCAAGACAGTCCAGGCCAGTCAACCAACATTCAAAACATAAAACATGACATATAGTTGTTCATTTTTCAAAAACATCATTGACAAATTTAATGTTGAAAAAGTAATCTGCAGTGCAGTACAATACAGTGCTTTAACCATAATATGAGCGTCTGATTTTAGATCCAAGACGAACTTAAAGTTAATAACAAATAATGCAGAAAAATATGTGAAAAGCATCGCCCCCTTCTCAAACAAGGGGCCTGGCTCTGCATCAAAATAAGAATTGTGATTCGACAAATTTGAATCCTAATTTCTTGGCTCTGCATCAAAATAAGAATTGTGATTCGCCAAATTTGAATCCTAATTTTTTGGCAATCTATCAAAGTGCTTTATAGGTAGAATTTTCAAAAATTATTGATTCAGGAAATTTACAAAAATTTGGAAAAATGCAATTCATGATTCTTTTTTCAATAAAAAATATTCAAAAAGAATGTTTTCTAGACAGAATTCCAAGCAAAATACCCTGTCAATGAGAATTTCAGTAAATTATCAAAAAAATTTGTAATCAAAGAATTGTTTATTTATGATTTATTTAACCTAATAATGTTACAACTGTGTAGTTGCTAAGCAGGATTACAAAACAACTCCGTCTTTGTTAGTTTAAGGAAATCTTCCAAAATTTTATTTATAGCCATTGCAGTCTTTTTATCGAAAATAACTGATGTAGTTAAAACCTATTCGTTGTTCCATTGATAGCGTCTACCATGTAATTGTAGAGACATAAGTTGTCGAAATGCGCATATGCAGAAAATAAATTCACAGTAACTTCGGCATTTAATTATTTGTTACCACTGGGTCGGTGCCACTGCTGGTGGACTATTAGTCCCCGAGGGTATTCACCAGCCCAGTAGTCAGTACTTCGGTGCTGACCCGAAAGCCGATTTTATTTTAAATCTTACAATATCTAAATTTTTGCAAATTTTGTTCAAAACTAAGGAGTATCTCCCTCATGCAAAGCTCTGTCCTTAGCTGATTTTCGCTTTACATTTAGATCATATTGGTTATTTGTTCTCTATCAGTTTTTAAACATCTTTGAGTTTATGGTCTTCCAAACGTTTAGATTTTATCTGCACTGA